>JBBGZY010001028.1:1010000-1202500 GCA_037952925.1 Lithobates clamitans | reverse complement strand
AAAATCAGGCCAGGACAGAAGTGCAGTTAAATCACACTTGTATAATAAAAGTATAATAATAATAAGTATAATATAATAATCACACTTGTATAATAAAAGTATAATAATAATAAGTATAATATAATAATCACACTTGTATAATAAAAGTATAATAAAAATCACACTTGTATAATAAAAGTATAATAATAATAATAATAAGTATAATATATTAATCACACTTGTATAATAAAAGTATAATAATAATAATAATAATAATAATAATAAGTATAATATAATAATCACACTTGTATAATAAAAATCACACTTGTATAATAATAATAATAATAAGTATAATATATTAATCACACTTGTATAATAAAAGTATAATAATAATAATAATAAGTATAATATAATAATCACATTTGTATAATAAAAGTATAATAAAAAAATCAGACTTGTATATAATAAAAGTAAAAAGAACAAACATAGTCAAAACATAGCCAAAGTTCGGTAACCGGAACGGATAGTCAACCAAGCCAGAAGTCAGGGATCAATGTAGTGGAACAGCAAGCAGGAGATAGCAAAGCACGTCTTGAACAGGATCGCCGGAGATAGCTTCTGTGATGTTGACCAAGGCGAAGGCAGAGATCCTCTGGACTGGACAGCTTAAGTAGGCAGGACTGACGAGCAGGATATCATCAACAGGTGAGTTACTGTGGAGAGAGATGGGAGCTGGCAATTAGAGAAGAGAAGGAGAAAGAGAAGGAAGGGCTGAGCCAAGCCCTGACACTAAATGAATGGAACGTAAGGAACTAATAGTAATAAATAATAGTAATAAAAACGTTTTAATATTATTATTATTTTTTATTAATGTGCTCCATTCCATTTGTTTACATGCAGCATTCGTTATTTCAGATAATTTGTAACTTCCAATAAATTTGTATTTGTTAGGTTCACTAACAGCCACTAACTAAGTTTGACAGGAAACTCCAATGCCTATAATTTAATAGTTAGTTATTATTAGTTAGTTATTCTTTCGAATTTTTAGATTTTCTTTCTTATTTTTGGATTTCTGAAACTACGGATTTACCAATTTTCGAATTTACGGATTGCGATTATAACGAATGACCCGAAAAACGGAAGAACAAATGAAATGAAAACAAACACATTTTTCGGCAGTGCGCATGTCTAGACTGGACTTCTTGATTCGACTTGCGCTTGGTTGGAGGGGGGGTCTGTTAGATTTGGCTATACGTACCGTATGTGCACCCGCTTCTGAAATTCCCAATCTTTAGGGACAAACAACAAGTGTGTAACATGTTCCTTCATCAACAGACTGGAGTTTAAAGTGGAGTTCCACCCACTTTTACAACTCTTCAGCATCCCCCACTAAACTGTGCACTGTAAACAAATTGGATATTTAAAAAAAAAATTTTTCTCAGTACCTACTGTATATCTGCTGTATTCATTTTTCACTTCCTCCTCCCTGGCCGCGGCCCATCGCATCATTTCCTGTTTGCAATGCCTTCTGGGAAAGGGGCGGCAACTTCCTCTGACACCGCCGTTGCTATGGAAACCTGACCTGAAACCTAGTACACTGCTTGTGCTGCACTGAGCATGTGCGAGATCTGCAAGGGTGAGATCCAGGAAGAAATACAGTCTGGCTTCAGATGCCCACACTTAAGATGGCCACGGCCTGCTGTAAGTTTATAAAATAACAAACTACTGCTATAAACTAACAGAACAGACCTTAGTTTACAGACTAACTTTACTAGAATACATTAAGCTTGTGTATTATAGGGGTATTTTTATTTAAAAAGTATAATTTCGGCCTGTAACACCACTTTAAATTGCACCTAAATCATTTCTGAATGTATAATTTTAGGACCGTAATGGCAGAGGTGACCCAAATGCACCAAACGTTAGCTTTTTTTATGCCAGGAGTGTGGTAGTTTACAATGAAGAACTGCCAGAACTAAGGGATATTCTACCCCAGTGATGGAGAACCTTGGCACCCCAGATGTTTTAGAACTACATTTCCCATGGTGCTCCACTACACTGCGGAGTGCATGAGCATCATGGGAAATGTAGTTCCAAAACATCTGGGGTGCCAAGGTTCTCCATCACTGCTCTACCCTATACTCCCCTCACACAAACCCGATTTCTCTGGTTCTCACTGTAACCATATGGCTGCATATTAAGATTAAGGGTTAGGATTAGGGGTTAATATTAGGGTTAGGGGTTAGGATTAGGGGTTAATATTAGGGTTAGGGGTTAAGATTAGGGGTTAATATTAGGGTTAGGGGTTAGGATTAGGGGTTAATATTAGGGTTAGGGGTTAATAGTTTTAAAGTTGGGGGTTATTAGGGTTAGGATTAGGGTTAGGGGTCAGTATTAGGGTTGCGGGTTAGGATTAGGGTCAGGGTTCAATATTATGGTTAGGGGTTATGATTAGGGGTCAATATTAGCTTTAGGGATCAATATTAGGGTCAGGGGTTAGGATTAGGGGTCAATATTAGAGTTAGGGTTAGGGGTTAATAATAGGATTAGGTGTTAATAGGTTTAAAGTTGGGGTTATTAGGGGTTAGGGTTAGGGGTCAATATTAAGGGTAGGGGTTAATATTAGGGTTAGGGGTCAGTATTAGGGTGGGGGTTAGGATGAGGGTTCAATATTAGGGTTAGGGGTTAATATTAGGGTTAGGGATTAGGGGTCAGTATTAGGGTTAGGGGTTAATGTTAGGGTTAGGATCAGGGGTTAATATTAGGATTAGGGGTAAGGTTTACAGTTACGGGTTAATATTAGGGTTATCTGTTAGAATTAAGGTTAGGGGTTAATTTTAGGGTTAGTTTTTGTATTTATTATTTGTTTTTTATCTATTTAATATTTATTTATGTACTTATTATTATTATTTTTTTATTATTATTTAATTATTGCATTGAAAAACTCTCAAAAATGCGCAACAAAAAGGCACTAAAACGCCTATTTATTTTTTTTTACTTTTATATACCATTGTATGTACTTTTTTGGCACAAAGAAGGATCCCCCCCCACCAGAACTTCCTGCGGTGGTTCCCAGACTCTGTTCCTCTGGGGAGCCGGATAATAAGGTAAAGAGAGAGTTGGGACCGCTTCATGCAGAGGAAATGGAGGAACATAGGCAGGCAGGGAAGCAGCTAACCACGCACAATCTGTGCTTAATTAGCTGCTTTGAAGGGCAGAGGAGACATTGGGAGTCTAATAAATCTCTGATGTCTCCATAAAGAGCTGCACAAAGCAAGGTCCAAAGATGAGCGAGTTTGGGGTGGAGGAACTTGACTGTCCTGCACAGAGCCCTGACCTCAACCCAATAGAACACCTCTGGGATGAATTAGAGCGGAGACTGCGAGCCAGGCCTTCTCATCCAACAGTGCCTGACCTCACAAATGCTCTTCTGGAAGAATGGTCAAACATTCCCATAGACACACTCCTAAACCTTGTGGACGGCCTTCCCAGAAGAGTTGAAGCTGTTAGAGCTGCAAAGGGCGGAGCCAACCCAATATTGAACCCTACGGACTAAGACTGGGATGCCATTAAAGTTCATGTGCGTGTAAAGGCAGGGTGTCCCAATACTACTGGTAAAATAAGGTATCATAAATTACATAAAACATTGCAACAGCCACCGTTCTATTCTCCAGGGCCTCTGCTTTCAGATAATATAAAATGTTTGGGGGCTCTAAGTAATTTTTTTTTTTTTTTTAGCAAAAAACAAAAGCTGATTTTATTATGTATGTGAAAAAAATAAAAATACACACTATATATATATATATATATATATATATATATATATATTAGGTTGTAATTTCTACATTTCCTGACTCACTGATGCTTAACAAAAGAGGAAGTGAGTAATGTTATGGCTGCAACAATTATTACTAAAATGAGCAACAATGTGTTCTTTCATTTTTCATCCTTCCTATACAAAAACAATCCATATATTTGCACCATGAGTCAGACGTTGTCACCGCTGTCATTTTTATTGCGGGGAGCTTTGATCCTCTGAGTCAGCTCCCCAGTGCCAGCTGTCAGACGGCGATTACATAAACTGGGATTCTGCTTATCACTGGAAAGCTACTTCTTCTGGCTTTTCCTTACAGACTTCACTGCTATAATGTCACAACTTGTAGAGATTTGAAAGAATTTCATGAACACTAGGAAATCCTGTGTGCCAATATCATGCAACCCCCCCCCACACACACACCCTCCATGGTAGCCATCTACAGCCATTTTGTTAGCTTTTTCAATCTTGATTTTTAACACATTTTCTCTACCTCTTGGTGTCTTTATAAATGGTTAAAAAATGTAATTCAGTATGAGCCGTGCTCCCCTTTATTCTGAGCTATGGAGCACAAAAAGGTAATTCCCTGTCTACATGTTTTTATTCAGCAACATACCAATATATATATATTTTACTACCAGTCATTCTAATGGTGATGAGCCTTAAAGGGTTACTGAGCCCAGGACCCTGCATTCACTATATCTGGTCTCCCCAGGACCCTGCATTCACTATACCTGGTCTCCCCAGGAGCCTGCAGTCACTATATCTGGTCTCCCCAGAACCCTCCATTCACTATATCTGGTCTCCCCAGAACCCTCCATTTACTATATTTGGTCTCCCTAAAATCCTGCATTCACGATATCTGGTCTCCCCAGGACCCCACATTCACTATATCTGGTCTCCTGAGGAGCCTGCATTCACTATACCTGGTCTCCCCAGGAGCCTGCAGTCACTATATCTGGTCTCCCCAGAACCCTCCATTTACTATATCTGGTCTCCCCAGGAGCCTGCAGTCACTATATCTGGTCTCCCCAGGAGCCTGCATTCAATATACCTGGTCTCCCCAGGAGCCTGCAGTCACTATATCTGGTCTCCCCAGGAGCCTGCAGTCACTATATCTGGTCTCCCCAGGAGCCTGCATTCACTATATCTGGTCTCCCCAGGAGCCTGAATTCACTATATCTGGTCTCCCCAGGACCCTGCATTCACTATACCTGGTCTCCCCAGGAGCCTGCAGTCACTATATCTGCTCTCCCCAGAACCCTCCATTTACTATATCTGGTCTCCCCAGGAGCCTGCAGTCACTATATCTGGTCTCCCCAGGAGCCTGCATTCAATATACCTGGTCTCCCTAGGAGCCTGCAGTCACTATATCTGGTCTCCCCAGAACCCTCCATTTACTATATCTGGTCTCCCCAGAACCCTCCATTCACTATATCTGGTCTCCCCAGAACCCTCCATTCACTATATCTGGTCTCCCTAGAAGCCTGCATTCACTATATCTGGTCTCCCCAGGACCCTGCATTCAC
Organism: Lithobates clamitans; assembly: GCA_037952925.1. Classification (NCBI taxonomy): domain Eukaryota; kingdom Metazoa; phylum Chordata; class Amphibia; order Anura; family Ranidae; genus Lithobates; species Lithobates clamitans. The sequence continues at coordinate 1,197,178 of JBBGZY010001028.1, read as the reverse complement.
TATATCTGGTCTACTGGGGAGCCTGCATTCACTATATCTGCTCTCCCAAGGACCCTGCATTCACTATATCTTGTCTCCCCAGGACCCTGCATTCACTATATCTGGTCTCCCTAGAAGCCTGCATTCACTATACCTGGTCTCCCCAGGAGCATGCAGTCACTATATCTGGTCTCCCCAGAACCCTCCATTTACTATATCTGGTCTCCCCAGGAGCCTGCAGTCACTATATCTGGTCTCCCCAGGACCCTGCATTCACTATACCTGGTCTCCCCAGGAGCCTGCAGTCACTATATCTGGTCTCCCCAGAACCCTCCATTCACTATATCTGGTCTCCCCAGAACCCTCCATTTACTATATTTGGTCTCCCTAGAATCCTGCATTCACGATATCTGGTCTCCCCAGGACCCCACATTCACTATATCTGGTCTCCTGAGGAGCCTGCATTCACTATACCTGGTCTCCCCAGGAGCCTGCAGTCACTATATCTGGTCTCCCCAGAACCCTCCATTTACTATATCTGGTCTCCCCAGGAGCCTGCAGTCACTATATCTGGTCTCCCCAGGAGCCTGCATTCAATATACCTGGTCTCCCCAGGAGCCTGCAGTCACTATATCTGGTCTCCCCAGGAGCCTGCAGTCAATATATCTGGTCTCCCCAGGAGCCTGCATTCACTATATCTGGTCTCCCCAGGAGCCTGAATTCACTATATCTGGTCTCCCCAGGACCCTGCATTCACTATACCTGGTCTCCCCAGGAGCCTGCAGTCACTATATCTGCTCTCCCCAGAACCCTCCATTTACTATATCTGGTCTCCCCAGGAGCCTGCAGTCACTATATCTGGTCTCCCCAGGAGCCTGCATTCAATATACCTGGTCTCCCCAGGAGCCTGCAGTCACTATATCTGGTCTCCCCAGAACCCTCCATTTACTATATCTGGTCTCCCCAGAACCCTCCATTCACTATATCTGGTCTCCCCAGAACCCTCCATTCACTATATCTGGTCTCCCTAGAAGCCTGCATTCACTATATCTGCTCTCCCCAGGACCCTGCATTCACTATATCTTGTCTCCCCAGGACCCTGCATTCACTATATCTGGTCTCCCTAGAAGCCTGCATTCACTATACCTGGTCTCCCCAGGAGCATGCAGTCACTATATCTGGTCTCCCCAGAACCCTCCATTTACTATATCTGGTCTCCCCAGGAGCCTGCAGTCACTATATCTGGTCCCCCCAGAACCCTCCATTTACTATATCTGGTCTCCCCAGAACCCTCCATTCACTATATCTGGTCTCCCCAGAACCCTCCATTTACTATATCTGGTCTCCCCAGAACCCTCTATTCACTATATCTGGTCTCCCCAGAACCCTCCATTCACTATATCTGGTCTCCCTAGAAGCCTGCATTCACTATATCTGGTCTCCCCAGGACCCTGCATTCACTATATCTGGTCTACTGAGGAGCCTGCATTCACTATATCTGCTCTCCCCAGGACCCTGCATTCACTATATCTTGTCTCCCCAGGACCCTGCATTCACTATATCTGGTCTCCCTAGAAGCCTGCATTCACTATACCTGGTCTCCCCAGGAGCATGCAGTCACTATATCTGGTCTCCCCAGAACCCTCCATTTACTATATCTGGTCTCCCCTGGAGCCTGCAGTCACTATATCTGGTCTCCCCAGGACCCTGTATTCACTATACCTGGTCTCCCCAGGAGCCTGCAGTCACTATATCTGGTCTCCCCAGAACCCTCCATTCACTATATCTGGTCTCCCCAGAACCCTCCATTTACTATATTTGGTCTCCCTAGAATCCTGCATTCACGATATCTGGTCTCCCCAGGACCCCACATTCACTATATCTGGTCTCCTGAGGAGCCTGCATTCACTATACCTGGTCTCCCCAGGAGCCTGCAGTCACTATATCTGGTCTCCCCAGAACCCTCCATTTACTATATCTGGTCTCCCCAAGAGCCTGCAGTCACTATATCTGGTCTCCCCAGGAGCCTGCATTCAATATACCTGGTCTCTCCAGGAGCCTGCAGTCACTATATCTGGTCTCCCCAGGAGCCTGCAGTCACTATATCTGGTCTCCCCAGGAGACTGCATTCACTATATCTGGTCTCCCCAGGAGCCTGAATTCACTATATCTGGTCTCCCCAGGACCCTGCATTCACTATACCTGGTCTCCCCAGGAGCCTGCAGTCACTATATCTGCTCTCCCCAGAACCCTCCATTTACTATATCTGGTCTCCCCAGGAGCCTGCAGTCACTATATCTGGTCTCCCCAGGAGCCTGCATTCAATATACCTGGTCTCCCCAGGAGCCTGCAGTCACTATATCTGGTCTCCCCAGAACCCTCCATTTACTATATCTGGTCTCCCCAGAACCCTCCATTCACTATATCTGGTCTCCCCAGAACCCTCCATTCACTATATCTGGTCTCCCTAGAAGCCTGCATTCACTATATCTGCTCTCCCCAGGACCCTGCATTCACTATATCTTGTCTCCCCAGGACCCTGCATTCACTATATCTGGTCTCCCTAGAAGCCTGCATTCACTATACCTGGTCTCCCCAGGAGCATGCAGTCACTATATCTGGTCTCCCCAGAACCCTCCATTTACTATATCTGGTCTCCCCAGGAGCCTGCAGTCACTATATCTGGTCTCCCCAGAACCCTCCATTTACTATATCTGGTCTCCCCAGAACCCTCCATTCACTATATCTGGTCTCCCTAGAAGCCTGCATTCACTATATCTGGTCTCCCCAGGACCCTGCATTCACTATATCTGATCTCCTGAGGAGCCTGCATTCACTATATCTGGTCTCCCCAGGGCCCTGCATTCACTATATCTGGTCTCCCCAGGACCCCGCATTCACTATATCTGGTCTCCCTAGAAGCCTGCATTCACTATATCTGGTCTCCCCAGGACCCTGCATTCACTATATCTGGTCTCCTGAGGAGCCTGCAGTCACTATACCTGGTCTCCCCAGAACCCTCCATTCACTATATCTGGTCTCCCCAGGAGCCTGAAGTCACTATATCTAGTCTCCCCAGGAGCCTGCATTCACTATATCTGGTCTCCCCAGGAGCCTGCAGTCACTATATCCAGTCTCCCCAGGAGCCTGCAGTCACTATATCTGGTATCCCCAGGAGCCTGCATTCACTATATCTGGTCTCCCCAGGACCCTGCATTCAATATATCTGGTCTCCCCAGGAGCCTGCATTCACTATATCTGCTCTCCCCAGGACCCTGCAGTCACTATATCTGGTCTCCCACAGTACACAGAACATGGGAATTGAATTATTTTAGTAAATTATTAATATTATTATTATTATATGAGATTTATATAGCGCCAACAGTTTACGCAGCGCTTTACAATGTATAAGGGGGACAACACAATTACAGTACAGTTCAATACAAAAGGTACAGGAGGGCACGGCTCGTAGAGCTTACATTCTAAAGGGAAGGGGTGGTGGTACAAAAGGTAATAGCTGCAAAGAATGATTGCTAAATACATTTTCTCATCAGAAGTATTAACAGTCTTATAACAGTATTATAACAGTCTTGTGACTTCTATCAGTGTCTGGTTAAAGCTTGTAGGAGGAGTTTTCATTCTCCTCTGACTGTCCTGTGAGGACCCCTGACCCTCTGTCTGGACAGTGCTGATTTGCCCTGTGCTAATCACATGCACTCTCCCAAGAAAGAAAAAATTCCCTAGCCATACACACCAAACTGAGCGTGTGCAGAGTGTCCCCAAGGGTCTGTCTTATCACAAGATGAATTGGGGACTGTGGAAGAAGGTGAGGATCAGAGAAGAGAGGTTCAAACAGCCTTTTTACACAGTGCAGAGGATTAACCCCTTAGATTTCACAGTGAGTATAACAAGCATGCTTTACTGCATATACACACTGATTTTACTGTTGTGGGTTTAGTAATACTTTAAGCCTCGTATACACAATGAGATTATTGGATGAACGATTGGCAGCTTTTTTTTTTGCAAGCTAGTCTCATATCAAAAAGGTATACGTTACTAAAGTTACAAAAATTCTTGTTAGACAAAAGACACCTTGGGAAGTCATTTAATTTAGACCCCTTTCACACTGAGGCAGTTTTTAGGTGTTTTAGTGGTAGAAATAGCGCCTGTAAAGCGCCTGAAAACCGCCACCCATTAGCTTCAATGAGTGCTTTCACACTGGGGCGGTGCGCTTGCGGGACGTTGTGAAAAGTCCTGCAAGCAGCATCTTTGGGGCAGCTTGGAAAATTCCCCTGCCCATTTCATTTCAAAAATGGGTGTTTTTTCCTTTTTGTTTTTTTTTAAGCTCCCAGTGTCACGTGACCTAAAAAAAAAAACGGGCCGCTGGCGCCTAAAAAGCGCTGCTAAAGCACCTCAAAAATGACCAGTGCTGTTTTAGCGGCTCTTCACTGTGAAAGTAGCCTAATTCTTTCGTTTCTGAGTATGCGCCGTCTTGGCCACTTTTTTTTCCCCTACAAATACCTTACTAATTACTTGAAAATAGTTTGTTCTCTTATTTTACGAGAAAAAAAATTGTGTTTGTCCCTTCGGAAAATTTTGGATGAACTGTTGTGATCGGCTCTCGAAAGCTGTGAGCTAAACGATCAGATTATCAGATGATCGCTCCAAATGCATTTTTTCGTGCCATTTTCTCATCGTGTGTACTAGGCATAACCCTGACCTGATCCACCACCAAAACGGGTCATGCTTAGCGATGTTACAGGCAGCATAACATTCTCCACGGGTTCTCCAGACCCTTTTCACGTCCGTCACATGTGCTCAGGGTGAACCTGCTCTCATCTGTGAAAAGCACCAATGGCAGACCTGCCAATTCTGGTGTTCAATGGTCAAAGCCGATCGAGCTCCACAGTGCCGGGCCGTGAGCACAGGGCCCACTAGAGGATGTAGGGCCCAATAGAGGACGTCGGGCCCTCAGGCCACCCTCATGAAGTCTGTTTCTGATTGTTTGGTCAGAAACATTCACACCAGTGGCCTGCTGGAGGTCATTTTGTAGGGCTCTAGCAGTGCTTATCCTGTTCTTCCTTGCAAAAAGGAGCAGATACCGGTCCTGCTGATGGGTTAAGGACCTTTTAGAGCCCTGTCCAGCTCTCTTAGAGTAACTGCCTGTCTCCTGGAATCTGCTCCATGCTCTTGAGACTGTGCTGGGAGACACAGGAAACCTTTTGGCAATGGCTCTTCTTATTGATGTACCATCTTGGAGCAGTTGGAGTTCCTGTGCAACCTCTATAGGGTCCAGGTATCGTCTCATGCTACTAGTAGCAACACTGACCCTAGCCAAATTCAAGACTAGTGTAAACAGTCAGAAAACATGAGTAGGGGAAAAAATGTCAGTGGCCTCAACCTCCAAAACAGGAATGGATTTACAGGTGGTCTCATTGTTTGTTGCCCATCTAGTGCACCTGTTGTTAATTTCATTAACACCAAAGCAGCTGAAACTGATTAACAACCCCCTCTGCTACTTAACTGACCAGATCAATATCCCATATGTGTGTATATATATTTATATATATATATACAGTACTTCACAAAAGTAAGTACACCCCTCACATTTTTGTAAATATTTTATTATATCTTTTCATGTGACAACACTTAAGAAATGACACTTTGCTACAATGTAAAGTAGTGAGTGTACAGCTTGTATAACAGTGTAAATTTGCTGTCCCCTCAAAATAACTCAACACACAGCCATTAATGTCTAAACCGCTGGCAACAAAAGTGAGTACACCCCTTAGTGAAAATGTCCAAATTGGGCCCAAAGTGTTAATATTTTGTGTGCCCACCATTATTTTCCAACAAAAAAAAAGAGACAAAGGTAAATAATTTCAGAACTTTTTCCACCTTTATTGTGACCTATAAACTGTACAACTCGATTGAAAAACAAACTGCAATCTTTTAGGGTGGGTGTGGAATTAAAAAAATAAAATAATGTGTTTACATAAGTGTGCACACCCTCTTGTAGCTGTGTTCAGAATTAAGCAATCACATTCAAACTCATGGTAAATAGGAGTCAGTACACACCTGCCATTATTTAAAGTCCCTCTGATTAACCCCAAATAAAGTTCAGCTGTTCTAGTAGGTCTTTCCTGACATTTTCTTAGCTGCATCCTACAGTAAAAGCCATGGTCCACAGAGAGCTTCCAAAGTTTCAGAGGGATCTCATTGTTAAAAGGTATCAGTCAGGAGAAGGGTACAAAAGAATTTCCAAGGCATTAGATGTACCTGTCAGAAACCATGAAATCAGACCGAGACAGAAGTACAGTTAAATCACACTTGTTTAATAATAAAAGCAAAATAGAACAAACGTAGTCAAAACATAGCCAATGTTCGGTAACCGGAACGGATAGTCAGCCAAGCCAGAAGGTCAGGGATCAGTGTAGTGGAACAGCAAGCAGGATCTGAAGCCAGATAGGATGTCAGCCAAGCAAGTCTTAAAACAGGAATGCAGGAAGTCTCTGTGATGTTGACCAAAGTGAAGGCAGAGATCCTCTGGGCTGGACGGCTTAAGTAGGCAGGACTGATGAACAGGAAATCATCAACAGGTGAGTAGCTGTGGCGAGATACCTGGCAATTAGCCGACATCTGAGCGGCCAGCTCAGAGAAGCAAGGGCTGAGCCCAGCCCTGACAGTACCCCCTCCTCAATTACCCCTCCCCCTCGGAGGACCACCAGACTTGAGGGGAAACCGTCTATAGAAATCCTGGAGGAGGACAGGGGCATGTACGTCCAAGGATGAGACCCAAGAGCGTTCCTCCGGACCGTACCCCTTACACCAGGTACTGTATGCGGCCATAGAACCCACGGGAGTCAACAATGGACTGTACTTCACACTTCTCATGGTTCTCAACTTGTACAGGGTGAGGATGTGTCACCGAGGTGGTAAAGTGGTTGCAGACCAAAGGTTTTAATAAGGAGACATGAAATACATTAGAGATATGCATATTAGAAGGAAGGTCTAATGCGTAAGCCATTGGGTTAATCCTGCAAAGAATACGGAAAGGCCCAATAAACCGAGGTGCGAACTTCAGAGAGGGAACACGAAGTTGGAGGTTGTGAGATGGCAGCCAAACCTGTCCCCCACCTGATAGGCAGGCGTCTGTAGACGCAGGCAGGCGTCTGGTCAGCATGGAGTTTGTACCTATCATTAGCATGTCGCAAAGCCTCCTGGACTTGTGCCCAAGTGGAACGAAGACCACGGAGATGCAGGAATACTCTGCGGAACAAATGAGTCAGGCAACATGGAAGGTTGGAAACCATAGTTCGCCATATACTGGGACAATCAGGAAGCAGAATTCAAGGCACTATTGTGAGCAAACTCTGCCCACAGTAATAGGTCTGACCAGTTGTTATAATGGTCAAAAATATAGCAACGTAGGAATTGCTCCAAGGACTGATTGGCTCGTTCTATGGCCCCATTAGACTGCGGGTGAAATGCAGAGGAAAAAGCAAGCTGAATTCCCAACTGTGCACAAAAGGCTCGCCAGAACCGGGACACAAACTGACTACCCCTGTCCGAGACAATCACCTTGGGTAGCCCATGTAAGTGTAAGATCTCCCGAGCAAAAGTGGAAGTCTGTTCCTTAGAAGTGGGCAACTCCTTAAGTGGAATACAATGAGACATTTTTGAGAACCGATCAACCACCATAAGGTTAATAACTGTGTTGCCCTGGGAGTTGGGTAACTCCACAATGAAATCCATAGACAGGTGGGTCCAGGGCCTCTCTCCATTGGGTAGGGGTTGTAGGAGACCCACTGGAAGGTGTCGTGGAGTCTTACTCTGAGCACACACGGAATAGGCAGCTACGAAGGCGGTTACATCAGCACGTAGACTAGCCCACCAGAATTGTTGAGAAATGGCCCAAAAGAGTTGATTCTTCCCAGGGTGGCCAGCAGCCTTGGGAGAATGGAAAGTCTGGAGCATGGCAGAACGGAGGCTCTCTGGGACAAAGCAGCGGTCACAAGGTTTCTCAGGAGGAGCATGGGCCTGAGCAGCAAGAATTTTGTCACCCAAAGGAGAAGTGAGACTGGTGCAAACCGTAGCCAGAATACGATCAGGAGGAATCACCGGAACCGACTCCATCTTGGAAGTGGAGGAAAATTGTCGTAACAGAGCGTCAGCCCTTACATTCTTAGTACTGGGTAAGAATGAGACAATGTAATTAAAACTTGACAAGAAAAGAGCCCATCGCGCCCTTCTGTGAGAGAGGCGTTTAGCCTCAGACAAGAATGTGATATTCTTATGGTAGGAAGAATGAGAACCGGCACAGTGGTACCTTCGAGGAGATGTCTCCATTCTTTCAGGGCTAAAATGATCGCTAACAGCTCTCTGTCACCAATCTCGTAATTGCACTCCACAGGTGACAATTTCTTGGAAAAGTAGCCACAAGGATGCATAGCGCTCTCAGAGGTATTACAATGAGACAACACCAGTCTCAGAAGCATCAACCTCAAGGATAAAAGGTAACAGGGGATCAGGATGTGCCAACACAGGAGCAGAAACAAAGGCAGCCTTGAGACTCTCAAAGGCCTTAACAGACTCAGGAGACCAACTCTTTGGGTTACCATCCTTTATGCTCATATCAGTCAGGGGCTTGACCAGAGATGAGAAGCTACGGATAAACTTCTGATAATAGTTAGCAAAGCCCAGAAAACGCTGCAGAGGATGTAAATCTACGGGTCTGGGCCACTGCAGGACTGCTGAAAGTTTCTCTGGGTCCATCGAAAAACCAGCAGTGGAAATGATATTACTCAGGAATTTAACCTGTTCACGATGGAATTCTTACTTCTCCAATTTACAATAGAGATTGTTCTCTCTTAGTTTCTGAAGCACATGACAGACATCTGTGTGGTGGCTCTCCAGGGACTTGTAAAATATGAGGATATCATCAAGATAAACCACCACACATAACTGTAACAAGTCTCGGAGGACATTGTTAATAAATTTATGGAAAACTGCAGGGGCGTTACAAAGGCCAAAAGGCATTACAAGATACTCATAATGGCCTGTTCTGGTATTAAACGCAGTTTTCCGCTCGTTGCCCTCCTTAATCCTCACGAGATTGTATGCCCCTCTCAAATAAAGCTTCGTGAAAACCGTTGCTCCCGTGAGGCGGTCAAATAACTCTGAAATCAATGGAATCGGATAGGCATTCTTAATCGTGAAATGATTGAGACCCCTATAATCAATACAAGGTCTCAGTTCACAACTCTTCTTCTTCACAAAGAAGAAACCAGCACCAGCAGGAGACAAGGATTTGCAGATGAAACCTGGAGACAGTGCGTCTGCAACATACTCCTCTATGGCCTTATCCTCCAAGACCGACAAATGGTAAATCCAGCCACGAGGGGGTATGGCACCAGGTTGAAGGTCAATAGCACAATCATACGACCGGTGGGGAGGCAAACTACCATCTTGACCTTTGTCAAAGACATCGCTAAAATCGTGGTACTCCTCCGGCACGGAGGAGAGTGAAGAGGTGCACAGGACCTTGGTTACCTTCTGGAAGCATGTCTTACTGCATTGGGGCGACCAGGAGAGAACCTCAGCACAGAGCCAATCAAAAGAGGGGTTGTGCCTCTGTAACCAAGGATAACCAATAACCAGCGGAAACTTAGGTGAGGAAATAACTTGGAATTGGATTATCTCATGGTGAAGAGCCCCTACGGCCATGGACAATGGAACAGTCTCACGAGTCACATGGGAAGGCTGTAGAGGTCTCCCATCGAGAGCCTCAATGGCAAGTGGAGTGTCACGCAGCTGCAACGGAATCGAGTGCTTCAATACAAAGGCAGCATCAATGAACAGGCCTACAGACCCAGAGTCAATTAGAGCCTGTATCTTGATAAACGACTCAGCCCAAGAAAGGGTGACTGAAACCAGGGGCTTATCCTTCTGGATAACTGGGGACAAAACAACAACTAAGGTCTGTCCGTGACAAGACCTCCAGGTTCGGGCGTTCCCCGAAGAACGGGTAGGACAAGACTTCAAAAAGTGACCTGCCTGGCCACAATAAAGGCACGATCTCTCCCTCCTACTAAAGGTTCTCTCATCCGCAGAGAGACGCGGGAAACCCAAGTGCATGGGATCACCTTCACTGACCTACTCGGTACCAGGAGGCATGGGAAGTGAGGGAGGCATGGGTGGGACTGCAATGCTCAGAGACAAACGTACAGGAAGCTTCCACAAGCGCTCCTTAAAAGAGAGTCTGTCTCTGAGTCTGGAGTCAATGAGGATGGCAAATGTGATCAACTTCTCCAGCTCAGTGGGTATCTCGGGCTGCTATCTCATCCTTGATGGTATCCGAGAGACCATGACAAAAAACAGCCACAAGGGCCTCATTGTTCCAAGCAACCTCTGCTGCCAAAGTACAGAATTCAATGGCGTAATCGGCAACAGTTCTCGTACTCTCATGGACATGAGGCACTTGACAGCAGAAGCGGAACGTGCGGGAACGTCATATACCCTTTTAAAGGATGCCATAAACTCAGGGTAACTCAAGACAACAGGTTTTTACATCTCCCATAGAGGGTTTGCCCAGGCCAAGGCTCTCTCAGAAGCAAAGATATCATTAAACCTACTTTGCTTCTGTCAGTGGGAAATGCCTGGGCCAGCATCTCAAAGTATAACTCAACCTGGTTGAGAAACCCTCTGCATTGGACTGCAAAATCGCTGGGGAAGCGGAGCGGAACCAGACATACCTCTTATAGAGGTCATACTCGAGGCGGGTGCCTGCACAGAGACTGCAGCAGCAGCAGGGACGGCCTGCAACACAGATTGTACTGGAGCAGCCACCGTGAAAGATTCTAGGTGAGCCGTGCGACTCAGGTGCTTTTGTAACGCCATTGCAAACTGATCCATGCGGTGATCCTGCTCATCCAATCTGGAAAAAATATTACCAACAAGTGGATTGACTGTATCTTCTGAATTCATGGCCTTCGCCTACTGTCAGAAACTATGAAATCAGACCGAGACAGAAGTACAGTTAAATCACATTTGTTTAACAATAAAAGTAAAATAACAAACGTACTCAAAACCTAGCCAAAGTTCGGTAACCAGAACGGATAGTCAGCCAAGCCAGAAGGTCAGGGATCAGTATAGTGGAACAGCAAGCAGGATCTGGAGCCAGAAGGGATGTCAGCCAAGCAAGTCTTAAAACAGGAATGCAGGAGATAGTCTCTGTGATGTTGACCAAGGCGAAGGCAGAGATCCTCTGGGCTGAACTGGCGAGCAGGATATCATCAACAGGTGAGTAGCTGTGGGGAGATAGGAGCTGTCAATTAGCCAACAGCTGAGTGGCTAGCTCAGAGAAGGAAGGGCTGAGCCCAGCCTCGACAGTACCATGGAACACAGTGAAGACAGTCATCATCAAGTGGAGAAATTATGGCACAACAGTGATATTACCAAGAACTGGACGTCTCTCCAAAATTTATGAAAAGATGAGAAGAAAACTAGCCAAGAGGCCTACAGCAACATTAAAGGAGCTGTAGGAATATCTGGCAAGTACTGGCTGTGTGGTACAGGTGACAACAATCTCCCATATTCTTCATCCGTCTGGGCTATGTAGAGATGACAAGGTGGAAGCCCAAGAAAAAGCATCCAAGCCCGGTTAAATTTTTTAAAAACACATCTGAAGTCTCCCAAAAGCATGTGGGAAAACGTGTTATGGTCTGATTAAACTAAGGTTGAACTTTTTGGCCATAATTCCAAAAAATGTGTTAAAACAACACTGCACATTTCCAAAAGAACACCATAACCACAGTGAAGCATGGTGTTGGCAGCATCATGCTTTGGGGCTGCTTTTCTTCAGCTGGAACAGGGGCCTTAGTCAAGGTAGAGGGAATTATGAACAGTTCCAAATACCAGTCAATATTGGCACAAAACCTTTAGGCTTCTGCTAGAAAGCTAAACATGAAGAGGAACTTCATCTTTCAGCATGACAACGCTACTGGGTGATGAATGATTTTCTAATCAATGATGGGAGAACCGTGCGAGAAATGTAATTGTAAAAGAAATGCACATGTGCAAGAAAAGAAGATTCCCGGAAAGAAAAGAAGATTCCCGGCCACGAAAATTCTTTTCTGTAGCAACATGAGGTGAAATTGAAGGTTTGGTTGGCCGAATTTCGAAAATCAATGGTGGAGCCATCAGATCACAAAATGCACAAATTTTCTGATTTTTCAAAAGAAAATTCTTTTGAAATCCGACCATGTATGGCCAACCTAAGGTTCTCTAACAAATGTCTGAGGGCTTCACAGAACAACTGTATTTATGCTGAGATTAAATTACACACAGGTGGACTCTATTTACTAATTGGGTGACTTCCATAGGTGTGCGCAGCCTATTGTATTAGGGTGTGCACCTCAAAGCTCCAACACATATGCCTTTGTGACATATTAACCCGCCTTTTCCCCACTCGTCATCCTAAAACAATGGGGGGGGGGGGGGGGAGCAGGTGAGCACACAGGGGGACCTGGGCAGCAGAAAGAAAAGGAACTGGGACAAGAGGGGTGGCATACATTGGTACCAATCCCCTGTATTTTCCTCCTGTGGCAGCTGAATATCGGTGAGAGGAAGAGGAGGAGGAGCCTACTTTCAGCTGCTGCAGAAGAAAATACAGATCGGTCCCTTAATTTCTGCTCTGGCCGCCTATCCTGTCCAGGTTCTGGGGGTCGGCAAGTAAGGATCGCGGCTTACCTGTCACCTGCCCACAATTTATGGGTTGCCAACTCCAGGATTAGGGTGTGCCCAGGCACCCCTGGCACACCCCTATGGTGACTTCTGAAGGCAATTGGTTCCACTAGATTTTAGTTAGGAGTATCAGAGTAAAGGGGGCTGAATACAAATGTACCCCACACTTTTCACATACCGTATTTATCGGCGTATAACACGCGCCGGCGTATAACACGCACCCCAAGTTTAGGAGGGAATTTTAAGGAAAAAAACTTTTAGGAGGGAAGTTTAAGGAAAAAAACTTACATTTAAATGCCCATCAATGCAGCCTCATCAGTGTTCATCTGCAGCCTTTCCCCAGTGTCCAGTGCAGCCTTGTCAGTGCAGCTTTGCCCCAGTGCAGCCTTGTCAGTGCAGCTTTGCCCCAGTGCAGCCATGTCAGTGCAGCTTTGCCCCAGTGCAGCCTTGTCAGTGCAGCCTTGTCAGTGCAGCCTTGCCCCAGTGCAGCCTTGTCAGTGCAGCTTTGCCCCAGTGCAGCCATGTCAGTGCAGCTTTGCCCCAGTGCAGCCTTGTCAGTGCAGCCTTGTCAGTGCAGCCTTGCCCCAGTGCAGCCTTGTCAGTGCAGCTTTGCCCCAGTGCAGCCTTGTCAGTGCAGCTTTGCCCCAGTGCAGCCTTGTCCCCAGTGCAGCTTTGCCCCAGTGCAGCCTTGTCCCCAGTGCAGCTTTGTCCCAGTTCAACTTTGCCCCAGTGCAGCCTTGTCCCCAGTGGTCCGTGCAGCCTTGTCGCCTCCGACATACAAACGTTTCGTTTGTATTTTTAAACATGGCGCCGCGGAGTTCGGAGGGACTCGGGGGCGCTCGTTCAGCTGAACGAGCGCCGCCGAGGACACAGTGACTGGGCGGAGCCGAGATACACATAGCCGAGGCTTCTCGGCTATTCTCGGCGCCGTTCACAGTCACGCCCAGTCCCTATGATGGACATAACACAGGTCCAATGGCGGGACTGGGCGTGACTGTGAACGGCGCCGAGAATAGCCGAGAAGCCTCGGCTATGTGTATCTCGGCTCCGCCCAGTCACTGTGTCCTCGGCGGTGCTCGTTCAGTGTTATACGCCGATAAATACGGTATTTATTTGTAAAAAAAAATGTGAAAATCATTTTCGTTCCACTTCACAATTATGTGCCGCTTTGTGTTGGTCTATCACATAAAATCCCAATAAAATACATTTACGTTTTTGTTTGTAACATGACAAAATGTGGAAAATTTCAAGGGGTGTGAATACTTTTTTTCAAGGCACTGTATACTGTATATATCTTTAGTATGGAGACACATGTAGTATGTAGATGATGTTTACAGCATCACTCATAGGAAATGCAGCAGGATCACTCCAGAGCATGTAGTTTTCTGCTACTTAGGATGATTTCTGCCAATTCATCTTTGGATTTGCCATTTCTATAGAGAAATTAACGATCCCGATGGGAGATGCACAGAAAGTTGCAATACGAAGGAAGTGATGGGATCACAGGGGTTTGTTTTGTAAAGGCCGGAGAAAATAAAGCCGGGGTTAATGGTGGAGATATTGCCATTAGTGACCAATCCCATTCCTTGTTTAATTCTCCAAAAGAAACCTTCCCGGAGAACAAAAAAAATGAAACCTGATCAATCACTGCGGCCAACAACTCCACTTTTGTTCGTTCTCCTTTCCCCAGTTTTGTCATTAATAGTCCCTCTGCTATGTGACAAGCTGTGTTCATTCACAGACACCATTAGATGAATGACTCTCGGAGTATTTGCTATGTAGGGTTACGTTGTGCACTTTACATGCAGCGAGGCGCTTCCACCTTCTGTGAAGTTCGGCTTCTGCTTCCATACAACGGCCAACCTCCAGTTCTATAGTTTTACCATCCAGTAAGTGAAATGTTGACAAGAATCAATCTTCACGCACATCATTAAAATGCTGTTACCCACAGATTATTTTTAATTGATATCCTCTCGACGTTCAGTGTGGAATTTTCTGCTTACCACCCACAAGCTAATGAGCCGCAATTAACAGCAATCTGAATTAATGATGGATGAAGTTTCCTTTTTTTTTTTTTTTTTTTCCTATTAAACCGACATAACAAAATATACGCGTGCCTTAAGGGGGTCAGACAAGAATGTGGTCTGCATCGCATTGCATCGCAGTGCCGTGGGAGACCTGCCCCAGCTACTGGCTTCCCGAAGAATGGAATCCATATGAAAAGTAAAGGATTTGCGTTCTTCATAAAGGAAATGCCAATAGAAGCCACTAATAACACGTAAATACTTTGTACACTTCAGAACCACGCTGCTTTCTTGGTAATAAAACGTGGCTTTATTTATGTGGTTTATTAACCGATCTCTTCTAAAATGAGAGGCTCAGAGAGGGAATTGAATGGGGATGAAGGCTCTCAAACCATTCTTGTCTTTTATGGATTAGGTTTGGCACTAGTACACTTTTAACCACTTGCCTACCGGGCACTTTTCCTCCTATTCTGCCCAGGTCAATTTTCCGCTTTCAGCGCTGTCGCACTTTGAATGACAATTGCGCGGTCATGTTACGCTGTACCCAAAATAAATTGTAATGCTTTTTTTACACAAATAGAGCTTTCTTTTGGTGGTATTTAATCACGTCTGGTTATTTTTTTTTTTTTTACACAGGAGGTATGTCACTGGCCAGATCACCGGGTGGAAACAGAGGTAAAAGAGACTAAAAAAAGAAAACGAATGCGGCCGCCACATTTATTGATCAGTAAGCTACAATATATATTACATTTTTGGTTTTGTGTTTTAATAGCGCAATGTTTTTTTTTTTTTTTCATTCAGCGTGATCTTTACTAGTTACTTACTTTGTATGTAAGTGCGTCACTTTCCTGATCTATAAATCTCAGTAAGTATCTTTAGGATGGGAAAGGCAGTTGAGCCAGATGGATGTCGTCTGTTTAAGAAAACAGGTTGTACAGGTTTATGAACTGACGTGACCTGGAAAGGCCAAGAGGCCAGATATGTGTTTAACATGACGCTGACCACACTGATTGCCCGCTAGTCATTGGACACGACCCTCCCCCCGGTCTGATAGGATCACCATTACACATCGCTCCTTTCTCTATATTTTTTTATAACTGACTATTTATGGAAATTAAAAATAGTACAATATAAGATAGACAAGCAAAGAGTGAGGACTCGGAGGTCACAGAGCACAGGGTGTATAACATGGTACATTCTTCTGCAGAAGTCATCATTGAAGTATTAGTTGTATTGCAAGCAAGGTTACATGTGTCCAGCCTGAGTCTCTATTAGGAAAAAAAATTCCATTGCCCTGGACCTGATGTAATACCCGTATATACTCGAGTATAAGCCGACCCGAATATAAGCCGAGGCACCTAATTACCACAAAAAACTAGGAAAACGTATTGACTCGAGTATAAGCCTAGGGTGGGAAATGCAGCAGCTACTGGGTAAACAATGCCCATTTGCAGCCTCACTGTGTCCATCTGCAGCCTCACTGTGCCCATCTGCAGCCTCACTGTGGCCGTCTGCAGCCTCACTGTGACCATTTGCAGCCTCAGTGTGCCCATTTGCAGCCTTACTGTGCCCATCTGCAGCCTCACTGTGCCCATTTGCAGCCTCACTGGGCCCATCTGCAGCCTCACTGTGCTCATTTACAGCCGCACTGTGCCCACCTGTATCATCAGTGCCCATCTGCAGCCTCACTGTGCCCATCTGCAGCCTCACTGTGCCCATCTGCAGCCTCACTGTGCCCACCTGTATCATCAGTGCCCATCTGCAGCCTCACTGTGCCCATCTGCAGCCCCACTGTGCCCATTTGCAGCCGCACTGTGCCCACCTGTATCATCAGTGCCCATCTGCAGCCTCATTTGCCCATCTGCAGCCTCACTGTGCCCACCTGTATCATCAGTGCCCATCTGCAGCCTCACTGTGCCCATCTGCAGCCTCGCTGTGCCCATCTGCAGCCTCGCTGTGCCCATCTGCAGCCTCACTGTGCCAATTTGAAGCCTCACTGTGCCCACCTGTATCATCAGTGCCCATCTGCAGCCTCACTGTGCCCATCTGCAGCCCCACTGTGCCCATTTGCAGCCGCACTGTGCCCACCTGTATCATCAGTGCCCATCTGCAGCCTCACTGTGCCCATCTGCAGCCTCACTGTGACCACCTGTATCATCAGTGCCCATCTGCAGCCTCACTGTGCCCATCTGCAGCCTCACTGTGCCCATCTGCAGCCTCGCTGTGCCCATCTGCAGCCTCACTGTGCCCATTTGAAGCCTCACTGTGCCCATCTGCAGCCTCACTGTGCCCATCTGCAGCCTCACTGTGCCCATTTGCAGCCGCACTGTGCCCACCTGTATCATCAGTGCCCATCTGCAGCCTCACTGTGCCCATCTGCAGCCTCACTGTGCCCATCTGCAGCCTCACTGTGCCCATCTGCAGCCTCGCTGTGCCCATCTGCAGCCTCACTGTGCCCATTTGAAGCCTCACTGTGCCCATCTGCAGCCTCACTGTGCCCATCTGCAGCCTCACTGTGCCCATTTGCAGCCTCACTGTGCCCATCTGCAGCCTTACTGTGCCCATCTGCAGCCTCACTGTGCTCATATGCAGCCTCACTGTGCCCATCTGCAGCCTTACTGTGCCCATTTGCAGCCTCACTGTGCCCATCTGCAGCTGTACCTTTGATAACCAAAACAGCGGGTGTCTACCGCTGTGTCATGCAGTCTGTTCGGCAGCCGTCCACTGTAACAAAGCCCCGCCTCCTCCTCATCCGTGATAGACGGAACACTAAACACTGATACAATGCTGGGAAACTGAATCAGTGTTCCCTCTGTCATGGACAAGGAGGAGGCGGGGCTTTGTTACAGTGGACGGCCGCCGAACAGACTGCAGGACACAGCGAGAGACACCCGCGGACTCCATGTCCGCCGGGGACCCGTGATCGTGTCACGGAGCGGCAGAACGAGGAGATGCCTATGTAAACAAGGCATTTCCCTGTTCTGCCTAGCAGCATGACAGGGATCTACTGCTCCCTTTCATCGGGAGTAGTGATCTCTGTCATGTTGTAGTGAGCCCATCCCCCCTACAGTTAGAATCACTTCGTAGGACACACTTAACCCCTTGATCGCCCCCTAGAGTTAAACCCCTTCCCTGCCAGTGTCATTTACACAGTAATCAGTGCATTTTTATAGCACTGATCGCTGTATAAATGTCACTGGTCCCAAAATAGTGTCAAAAGTGTCCGATGTGTCCGCCGCAATGTCGCAGTTACGATAAAAATCGCAGATCGCTGCCATTACTAATAAAAAAAAAAAATAATAATAAAAATGACATAAATCTATTCCCTATTTTGTAGATGCTATAACTTTTGCGCAAACCAATCAATATACGCTTATTGGGATTTTTTGGGAGACCTAAAAAAAAAATATGTATCGGCCTAAACTGAGGAAGAAATCCGTTTTTTTTAATATATATGTTTTGGGGATATTTATTATAGCAAAAAGTAAAAAATATTGTTTTTTTTTTCAAAATTGTCTCTCTTTTTTTTGTTTACAGCGCAAAAAAGAAAAAACCACAGAGATGATCAAATACCACCAAAAGAAAGCTCTATTTGTGGGGGAAAAAAAAGGACGTCAATTTTGTTTGGGTGCAGCGGTCGCACGACCGACCGCTCAATTGTCAGTTAAAGCGACGCAGTGCCGTATCGCAAAAAGTGCTCTTGGTCAGGAAGGGGGTAAAATCTTCCGGGGCTGAAGCCGTTAAATAACCAAAATAACCATATATACAGTATAAATTACATCTGCCTTACACTATCATAATCAATTGTTTATGTAGAAATGTATTATTATTGCTCTTGCACAGAAAATAAGGAATCGTTTTTTCTCCATTACCAATTATATTTACCTTAAAAACAAAGTGAAGTGAGCGATGTATAATAGATAAGCAGCTAGCACACAGAATTATATTTACCTATTTACTTTACAGCAGGGGTGTCCAACCTTCTGACCCTCCCGAGCCACATTGGAGGAAGAGGAATTGTCTTGAGCCGCACATAAAACACAACAATAAGGAGAGCTGATAAGCAGAAAAAGTCGGGCAGATTACAAGGTAACGATCACTGATATAGGTAGGGTTGTCACCATTTCTTCAAGTCAAACCCCAACACTGCAACGGCGCACAGCAATTTTCTTTTATAGTATAAATTATACATATATTTTGCAATGAAATAACATTTCTAATCATATGAAGTTAATCACAAGAGTCCCCCTTTACATCAGAGTCCAAAGAGTTCTCCTTTTTCATCTGAACTCGCAGAGTTCCCTTTACCTGTAAGGGGGAACTCTGCAGACTCTGATGTAAGGGAGAACTCTGAGGACTCTGATGTAGGGAGAACTCTGGGGACTCTGATGTAAGGGAGAACTCTGAGGACTCTGATGTAAAGAAGAACTCTGGGGACTCTGATGTAAGAGGGACTCTGCAGACTCTGATGTAAGGCAGAACTCTGGGGACTCTGATGTAGGAGGGACTCTGCAGACTCTGATGTAAGGCAGAACTCTGGGGACTCTGATGTAGGGAGAACTCTGGTGACTCTGATGTAAGGGGGGATTCTACAGACTCTGATGTAAGGGAGAACTCTGAGGACTCTGATGTAAGGGAAAACTCTGGGGACTCTGATGTAAGGGAGAACTCTGGGGACTCTGATGTAAGGCGAGACTCGCGCTGCGCGACCCCACTGGTCCCTGCTGTCTTCTGGGACCTGTGTGTCTCCCAGAAGACAGCGGAGGGGGGGGGGGCGGTGGAGGCGCCGGATATGGCGTAGATATCCGCGGGTATTGCGGATTTCTATGCCTGGAAGTGGGAGCAAATACCTGTATTAGACCGGTATCTGCTCTCCCCTCCCCCAGAAAGGTGCCAAATGTGACACCGGAGAGGGGAGGAGGATTCTGAAAAGCGGAAGTTCCAATTTTGTGTGGAACTCCGCTTTAAATTTGGGTTGTTCCCAGAATAGTAATAGAGGGGAAATCATCCAATGGGGACACAGATGGGAGGTCCCCAAGAGATTACCCTTATTTGTAGGTGATTTCCTCTCACTTCCTGTTTGGCTATGGGACAGGAAGTGAAGGGAAATCTCCCCAATAGGACACAGATGGCAAAAAAAAAGAAGAAAACAAAACCCTCCTTTGCGCTATCCAAAATGAAAAAAAAAAACAACATTTTGTCTATAGTTCTACTTTAAACCAAAACCGAGGGTTAGGAATAGTAATACGAAATAAATGGCATATTTTAATGGATTTATATACATAGTGTTTTGTTTTATAAGGAATTCAGTGGTATTGCAGTAGCTAGGACTTAGTGATTCTTATATAAATGGGCTCCTTATTCTGTACAGCTCCACAGAAGATGGGGTCAATACAGGCAGTGAATCAATATTAAATTACAGACTTGGCTGTCTGATTGCAGTCTTTTTTTGCAAGGGGTGAAAATAGAGGACAGGCCTGCCCCTATCTGCAAAGCCAACACGGCCTATTGCTAATATTAGGAAAATGTGCGAAAAAAAAGACTTGTTTGCGCAAATTTAATCGGAAATCCAGGCAAACAGCTAATTCCACAGATGAGGCACTACATACTGTATATGGCAGCTCTTTTACCTGCATTTTGTATTTCTGTCCATCCAGTCCTGGGATTTACACAGCTCTGCCACACAGGACCACCATGTCTGGCTAGGGCAGGACACTAGATCTTTCTCCCTCTCTCTCTCTCCCTCTCTCTCTCTCCCTCCCTCTCTCTCTCCCTCTCCCCCTCTCTCTCTCCCCCCTCTTTCTCTCTCCCCCCCCCTCTCTCTCTCTCTCTCTCTCTCTCTCTCTCTCCTCTTTCTCTCTCCCCCCCCTCTCTCTCTCTCTCTCTCTCTCTCTCTCTCTCTCTCTCCCCCCCCTCTCTCTCTCTCTCTCTCCCCCCCCCTCTCCCCCCCCCCTCTCTCTCTCTCTCTCCTCTCTCTCTCTCTCTCTCTCTCTCTAAGTTCACATGCCTTTTCCTATTGCAAAAAAAATTAAATAAAGTCCCTGACCCTTTTCCAAAAAAACGCACCTGCTGAAAATCCACAGATGTGAACGTGACACCCCCCCCCCATAAGAAATGATGTTATATGGACTGCAGTGCCTTTCTGCAAAAAACTAAAAAACGCACTGAAAAATGCATAGGTGTGAACCAGGCCTAAACTGCAGCACAGCTGATTCTCTTCATGGGGATTCCGCTGTACAGCAGACCGCAGGAAGCTGATATCAAGCTAAGATCAATTGCTTGCATGTAAAAAAAAAAAAAAACTGCAACTAAATATATATGATTAAATACAGACCTGCATTAATGTGCGCCTTTTATATCTTCCCGGGGGTTCAGCTTTAGAGGGTAACTCCACTTTCGTGGGAAAAAAAATAGCAAAAAAAAAAAAATAATAATAATATTATAGCATATACAATTGTGACAAAAGTCATATTGCAATTGATGACGTCTATTCAGACGAAACACGTCGGATTGAGTGCTGCCATCACTACTGTGCTTTAAGTCCACTAGTTCTGCTAAGCCTTCATGCAGTTGGTGGCGGTTTCCTCACAAGATTTTCTTCCATTTCTTTTCAACATCTTGAGGATTTTTTAGAAACTTTAGAAAATTTACAAATGCTGCATTTAACAATAACAAAAGGTAGGAATCTACAACAAAGTTTGTTAAAATCCCTGTAATGTACATACACTCTATTACAGAAAGTATTGGGACACCTGCCTTTACACCGCACATGAACTTTAATGGCTTCCCAGTCTTAGTCCGTAGGGTTCAATACTGAGTTGGCCCACCCTTTGCAGCTATAACAGCTTCATCTCTTCTGGGAAGGCCGTCCACAAGGTTTACCCTCCCAGAGGGGAGGGTTTTTTTTTTTCTCAACAAAAGTGGAGTTACTCTTTAACCACTTCCTGCCCGGCCTATAGCAAAATGATGGCCGGGCGGTGGTTCAGTTATCCTGACTGGGCGTCATATGACGTCCTTCAGGATAACAGCCGCCGCGCGCCCGTGGGGGCATGCATCGCGGCGATCGGTGGTGCGGTGTGTCAGTCTGACACACCGCTACACCCATCTTGGTAAAGAGCCTCCAGCGGAGGCTCTTTACCACATGATCAACCATGTCCAATCACGGCTGATCATGATGTCAACAGGAAAAGCCGTTGATCGGCATTTCCTCACTCGCGTCTGACAGACATGAGTAGAGGAGAGCCTATCGGTGGCTCTCCTGACAGGGGGGTCTGCGCTGATTGTTTATCAGTGTAGCCCCCCCCCTTGGATGCCCACACTAGACCATCAGGGAAGCTGCCAGGACCACCAGGGAAGGGGGCAACACGTGGATGGCCGGGTATGTACCCCATGACCATCCACATGTGCAAATTATGCCCAACCTGTGCCAATCAGCGCCCACATATGGGCACTGACTGGCACCATTATATAACATGTGACATCAGTGATGCCCAGCAATGCCACCCATCAGTGTCATTCATGCCCATCAGTGCCCATCCATGCCACCTATCAGTGCCACCCATAAGTACCCATCAGTGCCGCCTACGAGTGCCCATCAGTGCCACCTATGAGTGCTCATTAGTGCCGCATACCAGTGCCACCTATCAGTGCCTATCAGTGCCCATCATCAGTGCTACCTCATTGGTGCCACCTTATCAGTGCCCGTCAGTGCAGCCATATCAGTGCCCGTCATTGAAGAAGAAAACGTACTTATTTACAAACATTTTTAACAGAAACGAAGAAAAACGTGGGTTTTTTTCAAAATTTTTGGTCTTTTTTTTATTTGTTGCGCAAAAAATAAAAACCGCAGAGGTGATCAAATACCACCAAAAGAAAGCTCTATTTGTGGGAACAAAATGATAAAAAAATTGTTTGGGTGCAGTGTTGGATGACGGCGCAATTGTCATTTAAAATGCGACAGCGCTGAAAGCTGAAAATTGGCCTGGGCGGGAAGGTGTCTAAGTGCCTGGTATTGAAGTGGTTAATGATTGACCTCATTTTTAGTATTTGGAAATTGGAATGATGACGCAGCAAGGAGGTCCCCCAGAATCCCGTTAGAAAACCCCCGGCTCTGTAAAAAGGTGTTTATCTCCATTTGCAGCACATCACAGTGATGGGCACAATGCAGTGATGGGCACAAAGCAGTGATGGGCACAAAGCCGTGATGGGCACAAAGCAGTGATGGGCACAAAGCAGTGATGGGCACAAAGCCGTGATGGGCACAAAGCAGTGATGGGCACAAAGCCGTGATGGGCACAATGCAGTGATGGGCACAATGCAGTGATGGGCACAAAGCAGTGATGGGCACAAAGCCGTGATGGGCACAATGCAGTGATGGGCACAATGCAGTGATGGGCACAAAGCAGTGATGGGCACAATGCAGTGATGGGCACAAAGCAGTGATGGGCACAATGCAGTGATGAGCACAATGCAGTGATGGGCACAATGCAGTGATGGGCACAATGCAGTGATGGGCACCATGCAGTGATGGGCACAATGCAGTGATGGGCACAATGCAGTGATGGGCACCATGCAGTGATGGGCACAATGCAGTGATGGGAACAATGCAGTGATGGGCACAATGCAGTGATGGGCACCATGCAGTGATGGGCACAATGCAGTGATGGGAACAATGCAGTGATGGGCACCATGCAGTGATGGGCACAATGCAGTGATGGGAACAATGCAGTGATGGGCACCATGCAGTGATGGGCACAATGCAGTGATTTCCAGTGTCCTTCTAAATAAGGATACAGATGACATCCGTCATACCCGTCCCCATACACACATCCTCCTCTTATGTCATATAGCCAGATTCAAATACAATGATAATGCTTCCCCCAAGTCTGGAATTTTTCCATAGTCTGTCATTAGTTATTTAAAGTGACTGAGTTTTTGTCGGTAACATAATTCCTCGTAAAATGAACATCCACTAAATGATCCGCTTTCCTGAATATCATTAAAACATTTGGAAACATTTACCAGAAATGTCGGTGAGCTGATTTTCCAGTGCGGTCTGTGAGTGTAGACGCCCACGCTGCGTGTCTGTGTACATGTCTGCGCCTCACCGTTTTTGTAAGATTATAACGTGTTTATTTATTTTTTTTGCTCTGACACATACATACACTATATTACCAAAAGTATTGGGACGCCTGCCTTTACACGCACATGAACTTTGATGCCATCCCAATCTTAGTCCGTAGGGTTCAATATTGAGTTGGCTCCACCCTTTGCAGCTATAACAGCTTCAACTCTTCTGGGAAGGCGGTCCACAAGGTTTAGGAGTGTGTCTATATGGGAATGTTTGACCATTCTTCCAGAAGAGCATTTGTGAGGTCAGGCAATGATGTTGGATGAGAAGGCCTGGCTCGCAGTCTCCGCTCGAATTCATCCCAAAGGTGTTCTATCGGGTTGAGGTCAGGACTCTGTGCAGGCCAGTCAAGTTCCTCCACCCCCAAACTTGCTCATCCATGTCTTTATGGACTTTTCTTTGTGCACTGGTCCAAATCATTTGGTGAAGGGGGGATTATGGTGTGGGGGTTGTTTTTCAGGGGTTGGGCTTGGCCCCTTTAGTTCCAGTGAAGAGAACTCTTAAGGCGTCAGCATACCAAGACATTCTGGACAATTTTTTTTCACAATATTTTTATTGAATAAAGACAAACTCACAAAACAGGGAATAGACGCCAAGGCCAGTGGTGGAAAGTGATTTGAGAATGATAATATATATATACACCACAGATAAGTAGGCCTCTTATATGGTATAGCTAGTAACTACAAACAAAGAAGAAAGGTATCCAGGTGAGGTCCTACGATCTGTAGGATAATAACAAATCATGTAGACCTCAATGAGCAAAGCCTAGAAAGTACGCTAAGCTAGTAGTATTTCAGGAATCGTCATATAACAAATTCTATGCAATACCTAAGGATGACCTATGTTCATATATAAAAAGAAAGTCTGGGGGCCCTTTTAATGACCAAAAAATAAAGAATATATATATATATACAATATCTCACAAAAGTAAGTACACCCCTCACATTTTTGTAAATATTTTCTTCTATCTTTTCATGTGACAACACTGAAGAAATGACACTTGTCTACAATGTAAAGTAGTGAGTGTACAGCTTGTATAACAGTGTAAATTTGCTGTCCCCTCAAAATAACTCAACACACAGCCATTAATGTCTAAACCGCTGGCAACAAAAGTGAGTACTCACTTTTGTGAGATACTGTAAGTACCTATAAAAAAAAGAAAAAAAAAAAAAATCTTCAGCGATGAGTAACCATGGTCTATGGGCTCTTCTGAACAAGCACCCTGTATAGATAGGAGGAGTGGTGCTGTAGGTCTGAGGATGTTTTGTACTACAAGATGAAACTTTTCTCCATTCTCATTATTGCCTTCCACGACTTTCAAAACACCCCAAAAATGTTATCAATGCCACAAATGGAGGGAAATAACTTTAAAAGATGCATTTTGCAGCCTAAAAGCCTAAAAAAGTTCACAACAGGACTAATGCCCCGTACACACGGTCAGATTTTCCGATGGAAAATGTCCGATCGGAGCGTGTTGTCGGAAATTCCGACCGTGTGTGGGCTCCATCGGACATTTTCCATCGGATTTTCCGACACAAAAAGTTTGAGAGCAGGCTATAAAATTTTCCGACAACAAAATCCGTTGTCGGAAATTCCGATCGTGTGTACACAAATCCGACGCACAAAGTGCCACGCATGCTCAGAATAAATAAAGAGATGAAAGCTATTGGCTACTGCCCCGTTTATAGTCCCGACGTACGTGTTTTACGTCACCGCGTTCAGAACGATCGGATTTTCCGACAAGTTTGTGTGACCGTGTGTATGCAAGACAAGATTGAGCCAACATCCGTCGGAAAAAATCCTAGGATTTTGTTGTCGGAATGTCCGATCAATGTCCGACCGTGTGTACGGGGCATAAGAGAAGGCTTGTAAAAATAATATACAACTCAGTATGATTTATTATGTAAATCAATGACATTTTAACATCACTTTAAGCTCGTGGTTGCCATTGCGCACGCTCACTTGCCTAGACATATTTCTTTTCATAGCTCACAAATTATAAATGACAGAAATGCTGACTCCAAAATTCAGCTCCAACTCTTAAAATTTTTGGATCTGTCTGTCCGGGACTAAACTCTGCCAAGACTTGTCAGTTTGGTACATTTTATTTATTTATAATTTTTTTTTTGAGATTGTATGATTTTAAAGTGTGTTTGATAATTTACAGTCAAGGCTGTTTTTGGTAGTTACCTGGTTATTTTTAGTGTTTGCTTTGGCATTTTGTACAAACAAAAGGTCTTTGTGGCCTTTGCTGCTCTTATCTCCTCCTTATCTGTCCCTTGTTGTCTTATTAGACTGCTAATACAGAGAAACATATGTAAACCTAGAAATGAGTGTTAACCACACTTGTGATTTTCATACAGAGCAGAGAGGACACCGGTTATCATACTAGTTACTCACCGTAAAAAACACTTTTTTTTTCTTCTTCACAGAGTCTTCTGTAAATTTAAAGTCATCTTGCGTACATTAAAAAAAATTTGGTCTGCCGAAAAGAAAAATACTATTTTCTTTGTTTACGAGTATTGCTTCATTCTCTGTTTGTTTGCAAAGAAATATTGATTTTTGTTTTGCTAGGATTTTCCCATTGCATTGGCTAATCAACTTACACTGTGGATATACACACTGAACTTTGAGCTGATTTTTTTTTTTTTCTTACTATTTTTTTTTTTTCCTGAAAATTTCTCTATGAAGCTCCTTGGAGACGAGCAAGGGCCAACTACTGGGAGATCTTGCCCTTAACCACTTCATTACTGGACACTTTTACCCCCTTCTAGTCCAGGCCAATTTTCAACTTTCACACTTTGAATGACAAGTCATGCAACACTGTACCCATATTAATTTTTTATCTTTTTTTTTTTGAGACAGCTCAAGCTTTCTTTTGGTGGTATTTAATCACCAATGGGATTAACATTTTTTCACTATATAAACAAAAAAAAAAATACCAACATTTAAAAAAAAAAACAACAAGTTTTTATTCTTTTCTGTTATAAAATTTTGCACATTGAAAATCTTTCTTCATAAATTTAGGAAAAAATGTATTCTGCTACATGTCTTTGGTAGAAATAACCCAAATCAGTGTATGTTATTTAGTCTGTAGGAAAGTTATAGACTCCACAATCTATGGGATATATTTCTGAAAATTGATCAGTTCTGATGTACTGACGGTCTCATGTCTTGAGGCCCTAAAATGCCAGCACAGTACAGATACCCCCAATAATGACCCCTTTTTAGAAAGTGGACATTCCAAGTAGGGTGACCACATTTCCAAACTGCCATTCAGGGATACCCCTCGGCGTGCTCCGTACATCACAGGGGGTCCCCTTAGTCTGCTTGTAAAGTGGTGCATCTGTAGTACGTATAGAACATGCTGCAGGAAAAATTAAATTTCTAAAGTATAAAAAAAAAGAGTCAAATCACATTTAAATTGACTTAAATTTACCCTGCTAATTGAAAAAAAAATTAAGAAAAAAATGGCATGGGGTCCCCCCAGTCCATACCAAACCCTTGTCCGATCAATCCGCCTGGCAGGTCAGGAAAGGGGGGGGGACGAGCGAGCCTTTCCTTAACCATAGCAGGCCACATGCCCTCAACATGGCCACGCCAAAGCTGCTTGTCTCCATGTTGATGGGGACAAGGGTATCTTCCCCACAACCCTGGCCAGTGGTTGTGGGGGTCTGCGGGCGGGGGGCTTATCGGAATCTGGAAGCCCCCCTTAAGAATGGGGCCCCCAGATCCTGCCAACCCCAAGTGAATGATTATGGGGTAAGGGGCGGGGCCACCTGGCTATGTCACCTGGTGGCACCACCCCCTGGTGAAATAGTTCATGTTGATTGTGCAAGTTTAGTTCCGCTTTAATCTCAAAGGTACAAAAACATTAAAATGTCTGGATAGTTAACCTTGTATAAAAGATGACGTTGGGGCTGCTGCTTTATATTATGGATTTTCACTAAGCTCTATTAATAAATGCTTTAACACAGCTTACTCCGAAGATATGCATGTGTTCCCAGTTGAGTCTAATTGGAAGATGGTGTGAATCTTGGGAGAAAGCTATGTGAAAACATTTATAAATAGACCATAACTATATCTATTTCTTTATTTATTTTGTTATTCTAACTCGTTTTTTTTTTTTTCAATTCTTTTTCCATTTTTTTCAATTTATGTCTGTATGGGAGTTTTCCCTTCACTTCCCAAATTGTAAACACAACAGGGTAGAGGAAATCTCCCCTTAGTGAAGGACAACACTTCTCTTATGCCCTTGTACACACGACCGGTTTTGCCGTCGAAATAAACTCTGAAGGTTTTTCCGACGGAATTCCGTTCAAGCTGTCTTGCATACACACGGTCACACCAAATTCCGACCGTCCAGAACGCGGTGACGTACAACGCGTATAACGGGACTAGAGAACGGAAGTTCAATAGCCAGTAGTCAATAGCTTCTGTCTCGTACTTGCTTCAGATCATGCGTCGTTTTTGGTGCGTCGGAACAGCATACAGACGAGCGTTTTTTCCCCGATAGTAATTTGTTCCGTCTGAAAAATATAGAACATGTTCTCTATCTAAGTCTGTCTGAATTTTCGACGCAAAAAGTCCAATGGGGCATACACACGGTCAGAATATACGATGAAAAGCTCCCATCGGACTCTTTCTGTCCGGAAATTCCTCTCGTGTGTGCGCGGCATTACTGTTGTCATGGAATAAAGGGGTACACACACTATGAGAAAATCAGAAGAAAAATTCAGTACGAGGCACACGATCATTCGATTTTCCTATAGTGTGTACACAACTTTTCACATCTGATTCAGACTTTGCAAATGAAAATTCCTGAAGGGACAAATTCCAAAATTCCAACAGAACGAATGATTTTCGTTTTAATGTGTACTGTTTTCGTACAAGAAAAATCAGATATGAAAGACTGCCCATAATTAGAAACAATAAACAGCAAAAAAATTAAAATTTTTTGTTGTACAAGAATTTTCGTACATTATTGAATTCTTCGGTTCCGACTTGCTGTGAAAAAATTGAGGACAATTTAAAACGTTTCTATACGGGTTGAGTTTACAGTATGGAAGAATGAGGAAGCACTTGATGGCTGCACAGTCCAGAGCCCTCCTGACTAACCAATAAACTGCCGGAAGGGATCGGGGAGGAGGAACAGGGGGAAGGAGGGTTGGGCCTGTGGAGAGAAAGGAAAGGCAAAAGGGACCATGGTCTAGCCAAGCTTACAGATCAAATAGGCCAGCATCTGTTCCAAAGGGAAAAAAAAAAGGATAAACCATGGGTTGCAAGGGTATTTTTTTACAAAAACCCCACCAGTTCATCTTTCAGGGGCCAGTATTGCTTTAGATGTAATAATATGGCAATCCATTATATTCAAGTAGCCAGTGGCAGCTGGTGGTATATTTTTTTTGGGGGGTGGCGGCAAACAACTACCCCCCCTGCTCGGTTGGTCATGAACCCTGCACTTACCCCATCTAGGTTGCAGATGGAGCTTCCTCCGGGCGGCGACTTCGCCCTGCGTCTCCTCCTCCTCAGCTTCGGAGGCTTCCCCTGCTTCTCCTCCCTCCTCTTCCTCAGCTGCCAATAGAATCATTTCTCCTACCGGTCAGTCGAGTGAGGGGTCTCAGAACACCCGTTGGAATCCATGCGTCCGGCGTCCTGCATGTAGATTAGGGGCCGGACGCATGGATTAGGGGGGGTTGCGCCCCGTATGGACGGGCCTCCATTGTTCAAAGCCAGCAAATACACTATATGGCCTAAAGCTTGTGGACCTAACCTGTATAGTCAAAGTATGTGGACACCTCTCCAAATGATTGGGTTAAAGTGTTTCCAGTGAAGTGTAGTGTTGATATTATAATATACCTAGACATTCACTTCCAACCTTGTGACCATTTTTCTGTTCTGGCAAGACTGCACCCCTATGCTCACAGCCAGCAACCTAAAGATACAGTTTGACCAGTTTGGTGTGAAGGAACTCAAGTGGCCTGCACAAAGCCCTGACCTCAACCACCCTGAAGAGCTTTGGGAAGAACCGGTATGCTAAATTTCTGGAGGTCTTTACATTTTCCAGTGGCCTGCACAGAGCCCTGACCTCAACCACACCGAAGAGCTTTAGGAAGAACCAGGATGCTAAATTTCAGGAGGTCTTTACGTTTTCAAGTGGCCTGCACAAAGCCCTGACCTCAACCACACCGAAGAGCTTTGGGAAGAACCAGGATGCTAGATTTCAGGAGGTCTTTACGTTTTCATGTGGCCTGCACAAAGCCCTGACCTCAACCACACCGAAGAGCTTTGGGAAGAACCAGGATGCTAGATTTCAGGAGGTCTTTACGTTTTCATGTGGCCTGCACAAAGCCCTGACCTCAACCACACCGAAGAGCTTTGGGAAGAACCGGGATGCTAGATTTCAGGAGGTCTTTACGTTTGCCATCAGTACCTAACCAAACCAATGCTCCATTGGTTGAAAGGGGAACCCATTCCCATAGTCACACTTCATAATCTTGTGGCAAGCCCTCCCAGACGAGTGAAGGCTATTATAGCCACAAAGGGTGGGGGGGGCAACACCAAATAATGTCTGTGGTTTTAGAATGGGATGCCCAACAAGTTCATACAGGTGCGGTGGTTGGGTGTCCACAAACCTTTGGCCATATAGTGTATTTGCTCCGATAGTGAGTAAGCTGTAGGAGATGCATGAGGGGCGCGTTGGCAGTGTGCTTGTTTAGCAGCACCTATTCCCTCAAAGTCCGGTCAAAGCAACACACCTTAACCTAAGACAGGGGTATGTTCCTGACCTTCATTTGATGGAGCTGTTTGGATAAGCCGTAAAATGTTTTCAGCATTACAGAACAAGTATTATTGAATGTGATTAACTACCACTACCTACTGCTAGCTATGACCTGGATAGAAAGGAGCCTTCACAGATCTACGTTGGTTGCATAGATTTTAGTGGCGTCTACCAACATTTTTTTAACCTTGGAGATGCAAAACACTTTTTGTGATGCAAACATATCACCAGGGTGAGCTCAAGAATGGGAAAATGACGCTCTGTACATTGTTTAAAAAAAAAAAAAAAATAGAGTTGAAGACTATTGTTGAATTCAGCAAGCATTTAGAGTAGAAGTGTACATGTCAGAGGTGCTTATTGGTCTGATGGTTTTATATCCTCTCACAAGCATTGGAATCTTTCATCTATGCTATCAGTCTAGACAGAGGATGACTAAGTCAAAAAAAAAGAACCCCACACGCTCAGGAAGCAGCAGCATTTATCCAGCAAAATATACATTTATGTAGAATGTCATTATTATTTACAAGGAATTGCCGGTGTATAGACTGGAAAAGGTACAGATTAATTACTACCAGGCTCACAAAGGCTTCATTCTGAAATATGACCAAACAAGGGGTCAAGAAGATTCCGGGACATGTGATACGGCAGCGTTAATGGTAGAGTATTATTTTAGAGTATTTTTTTTTTAGTCATTTTGGATTGTGGAGAAAAATTATTGACATGTTTTGTTCATTAAGTTGCAACGTTTTATAAGTTAAAGTAGAATTCCAGCCTAACACTATCTATGTGTAAAAATGTCCCCTCCCCTCTCCTTCTACTTACTGTATGCCGCCTAACCTGTGTAAAAAAATAAAAAAAAAAGATATCATACTTCTCTATTTTTAGCTTGCTCAGGTCCAGTCATGAGATCTCCTGTGTCAGTAAGCGGTGGCTGCAGGGGAGAAGAGAGAGCGCTCAATGACTGGGAATTCCGGCAGCGGTGACGTCACTCATAGGCTCCCATGTCCTAGCTGTTGTTGGTGATCCCTCCTCTCTCTCTCTTCAGCCGCCACTTACTGACAGGGGGGGGGGGGGGGCTGAAGCTGAGGATCACGTGACTGTAGCGGACCGAAAATAGGTAAATTTTTAACCTTTAGGCCTTAAAATAACTTTATAAAAACACCAGTAGCTTTGCAGTGACTTTTTCAACGTTTTTGCAATAGCGTTTATTTGTGTTTTTTTTTAGCGTTTTTCCGCATTAGCGTTATTTTTTTTTTTTCTTTTTGACATTTTTTTTTTTTCAATGGGTCAAAAAAAACGACAAAAAACGCTGGTGAGCCACGTTTTTGAGCCGTTTATCGGCGTGTATCAGTATTTTTTGACGTTAGAGCGTTTTTACAGCTGAAAACTACTGAAAAGCTCCTCTCTGACTCCTCTCCTCTCTTTTTTGAAAGCCAAAAAATGCCCCAGCCAAAATCTGCTGATAACAACCTATGTGTGCACGGACACATAGGATAACATGATGGGGAGTTTATTGACTGTAGAAAAAAACGTCTGAAGCCAAAAACAGCTGCTGTAAAAACGTCCAGTGTGCACCAGGCCTAAAGCCTCGTAAACACACGATCGGATTTTCCGACGGGAAATGTTGGATGTGAGCTCGTTGGCGGTAAGTCCGACCGTGTGTACGCTCCATCGGACAATTGTTGTCGGACTTTCTGCCAATGTTGTTGGCTAGCATGTTCTCAAATTTTCCGCCAACAAATGTCTGTTGTCGGACTTTCCGAGCGTGTGTACACAAGAAAAGTCCAAGGTACAAACACGCATGCTCGGAAGCAGAAGCGGTCGGTCTCGTAAACTAGCGTTCGTAATTGAGAATTAACATTCGTGACGTGGCAAATTATGAAATCTGGAAATGCAGTGCACAATTCTCTTCTTCTTTAATGGGATAATAATGAAACTGCTTTGCTGGTGATACTGATGGAGTTATTGCAAACGTATTTTCAAAGGCTTTTTTTTTCTAGTGATATCAAGAATAATATTATTATGCTTTTTTTTTATTTTATTCTGTGCCATAATTTGATTTTTCTTACAGATCAATTTTTCGGGCACCAATCTGTTACTAGGGATACTTTGCTGATGAAACAAGTTCTCTCGCTTTCCCACTTTTGTGGGATATCCAGGGTGGGCTCTGAGCTGACACAGGAGGTGGTCAGTTGTGTGATATAAACATGTTATAGGATCTGGGTGAGAAGAATTGTCACTTCCTGCCACTAGATTCATTTGATAAGATAAACTTCCCCTGGAATCTGTCTCCCTGTCACTCTCCATCTCCTAGTTTGTCCCTGCCGGTCCTTCCCCTTCTCCTGTTCACGGAATGCGTCGTTATCAATATATGTCCTCCACAATGCCGCTGTCTCTGCCAACCTGAGATTGCTGCTAAACTGTACAGAAGTGTTCTTCTTGTGCTGGAATCAAACACAGCTGTCACTTTGTGGCTGAGGACCCAGCTCAATAAAGCTCTAATAAATTCCCATCGACTTCCACTCTACCGTGTATAGCAGACATTAAGTGACTGCTGGAACACTTGACTTACTACACTTACAGGTAGATCTGCAGTCATTTAACAGTCAGAGCTGGGAAAAAAAAAACATTCCGGCCTATTGAAAGTGTATCTGTAACCCATTTTTTTATGTAGCACCCCCCCCACCTCAAAGGATCCACTGATGATAAAACGTATTCCTTCCCCAAACTTACTGCAAAGACAGCCAGGCACTCAGCATTCTCTCTCTTTCTCTGGCTCAATACCAGTCTAGGGAATGTCTTTTATGTGTTTATTGCAGAATAAACTTGAATTGGATGAGGGGAACATGGAATACCCCCAGTAGTGAATTATTAGACTCCTCTCCTCTTCTCCCCTCCCCTCCCCTCCCTTCCCCTCTCCTCTTCTCCCCTCCCCTCCCTTCCCCTCTCCTCTTCTCCCCTCCCCTCCCCTCCCTTCCCCTCTCCCCTTCTCCCCTCCCTTACCCTCTCCTCCCCTCTCCTCTCTCCTCTCCTCTCCTCTCCTATCCTCTCCTCTCCTATCCTCTCCTCTCCTCTCCACTCCTCTCCTCCCCTCTCCTCCCCTCACCTCTCCTCCTCTCTTCTCCTCCCCTCCCATCTCCTCCCTTCCCCTCCCCTCCCCTTTTCTCTTCTTTCTCTTCTCCCCACTGTTATGGTCCTTTCACACGGGACGGAACCGCAATGATCCGTCCCGTGAACATCCGCTTGCTCGGCGGGGATCGCTCCGTTGATCCCTGCTGAGCCGGCAAATGACAGGGCGGTCCCTGCACACTGTGCAGGGACCGCCCTGTCAGATCTCTGCTCTCCCCTATGGGGGGATCGGATGAACATGGACTGTCTGTCCGTGTTCATCCGATCCGCTCTGTAGACGGATAGAAAAATAGGATTTTCCTCCGTCTGCAGAATCGGACCATAGCGGGGACGGATGATATCAGGTGTCAGCGGATGTTCATCCGCTGATACCCGCTATCCCATAGGGATGCATGTATATCCGTATTTCATCCGAAAACGGATGGATGAAATAGGGACATACTATCCGCAAAAGGGGCCTATCTGTGTCACAAAGCAGGTGAAGTAGCTGAAACTTAAATTTCTCAGTAGGGCCACTACAGGCTGACATCTAAAACAAATTCCAGCACAGCCGGGGTGGCGGGCAAGTGCATGCCTTAAAGTGTTTGTTAAGTTAAAAAAAAATTCAGGAGTATGCTGTCCAGTTCTGGGCACCAGTCCTCAGGAAGGATGTACTGGAAATGGAGCGAGTACAAAGAAGGGCAACAAAGCTAATAAAGGGTCTGGAGGATCTTAGTTGTGAAGAAAGGTTGCGAGCACTGAACTTATTCTCTCTGAAGAAGAGACGCTTGAGAGGGGATATGGTTTCAATTTACAAATACCGTACTGGTGACCCCACAATAGGGATAAAACTTTTTGCGGAAGGGAGTTTAACAAGACTCGTGGCCACTCATCAAAATTAGAAGAAAAGAGGTTTAACCTTAAACTACGTAGAGTGTTCTTTACTGTAAGAGCGGCAAGGATGTGGAATTCCCTTCCACAGGCGGTGGTCTCAGCGGGGGGCATTGATAGTTTCAAAAAACTATTAGATAAGCACCTGAACGACCAAAACATACAGGGATATGCAATGTAATACTGACATATAATCACACACATAGGTTGGACTTGATGGACTTGTGTCTTTTTTTCAGCCTCACCTACTACGTAACTGTATGTAAAAGTGTCCCCATTGGAGGATTTCCACTCCGATCTTGTTCTCGGTAATAACACAAAATTTTGGGCAGTGGTCACCAGGACATATAAAGAAGGTGAATCTTGTAGACCAGGGGTCTCAAACTGGTGGCCCTCCAGCTGTTGCGAAACTACAAGTCTGTCAGAAACCATGAACCAGACCGAGACAGAAGTACAGTAAAATCACACTTGTTTATTAATAAAAATAAAAAGGTAAATAGAGTAAGCGTAGTCAAAGCATAGCCAGAGTCCAGTAACCGGATCGGGTAGTCAGCCAAGCCAGAGTTCAGTAACTGAATTGGTTAATCAGCCAAGCCAGAGTTCAATAACCAGATCGGGTAATCAGCCAGGCCAGAAGTCAGGGATCCATGTAGAGGAACGGAAAGCAGGATAAGGAGCCAGAAGGGATGTCAGCAAAGCCAGTCTTTAAACAGGAACGCAGGAGATGGTTTCTTGTGATGTGACCAAGGCGAAGGCAGGAATGAAGTGAGCTGGAGATCTTTAAGTAGGCGGGACTGACGAGCAGATCCACAACAGCTGGTTAACTGAGCGGCCAGCTCAGAGAAGGAAGGGCTGAGCTCCGCCCTGACAAAGTCCCATCATGCCTCTGCCTGTGGGTGTCATGCTTGTACCTGTCAGCCTTGCAATGCCTCATGGGACTTGTAGTTTCGCAACAGCTGGAGGGCCGCCAGTTTGAGACCCCTGGTGTAGACAGACAGCAAAAATAAAACCTGACAGTGGCTATAACCCTTCCCTGCTCTATCCAAAATGTCACATTTCTGACTTTAGGTAAACTTTTAACTCCAAGACATTTTCTTTGCTGATATCCATAATCTACTTGGCTACAGCCAATTATGCGTTCTATTAATAAAGGATGGCTGTTCATTCTAATTAATGTAAATGTTCACGTGTTTTTTTTTTTTTTGCAAATATCTATCACCTAGAGAGCTGTGACAACTAAAATTGTCCTTGTAAGTGGCAGTCTGCTGATCTGCAGAGGATCTTGAAGGAATGACTCCTGAAACGAGGGGCAAAAACAATAAAATAATCCCAACAATGACATCATGTATGCAGCGGTTAGATCACAAGGCTACCTACCTGCTTTTGTCCACCCTCCCCCTATGTATGTGAGAAGCCCCGCTGCATAGTCTTCCCAATAACCCTGAGCGCCCATTTCATCCTGTAATGTGATCACATGAATACCAAATGCATACAGAAACCAGAGCAAACAGTCACACAAAAGACTTGTGGAATGGAGATCAGTCAAAAACCCTGATATATTTTACCATACAATGGGAACATTTAAAAGCACCTGACATTTCTCATCGACCTTGCCTGCTTTTCATTGCTTGTATACTGCAAAGTGTTATCAGTCCATCAGAAGATAGAGGGAACAGACAAAAAAAAAAAAAAAAATGCTCCAAATTCTGAGCCCCGCTCACTTAAAATTCCACTCCAAGTGTGTTCTCCGCCTTGTTGGAGAGATTCCGCTCTACTTCCTTAAAAGAAAAAAGAAACAACAACAATACTGTTGATAATCAATGTTACATTTGCACATTAGGGCAGAGGACATATTGCAGGAGCGGCGATTTCGGTTTTAGATTCTTTTCAATGGATATGCGTATGTATGAGGTATACATTTTCGTCGTTTTATTACCATTAATAAAATTTGAATACTTTAACCACTTAAGGACCGAACCTCTTTTTGAGATGTGTTGTTTACAAGTTAAAAACTGTTTTTTTTTTTTGCTAGAAAATTACCCCAGAACAATTATACATTTATTTTTTTTCTAACACCCTAGAGAATAAAATGGCGGCCGTTGCAATACTTTCTGTCACACCGTATTTGCTCAGCGGTCTTACAAAAAAAAAAAAACTTTTTTCAATTAAAAAAATAGGACAACAGTAATGCTAGCCCAATTTTTTTTTTATATTGTGAAAGATAATGTTACGCCGAGTAAATTGATACCCAACATGTCACGATTCAAAAATTGCGCCCGCTCGTGGAATGGCGACAAACTTTTACCCTTAAAAATCTCGTTTAAAAAATTCTACAGGTTGCATGTTTTTAGTTACAGAGGAGGATAGAATTATTGCTCTCCCTCTACCGATCGCGGCGATACCTCACGTGTGTGGTTTGAACACCGTTTTCATATGCGGGCGCTACTCACGTATGCGTTCACTTCTGCACGCGAGCTCAGCGTGGTGCGTTTAAAAAAAAAAAAAATCTTATTTATTTTAGGTTTTATTTTTTATTTTTACACTGTTTTAAAAAAAAATAGTGTCACTTTTTATTCCTATTACAAGGAATGTAAACATCCCTTGCAATAGGAAAAAAGTATGACAGGACCTCTTAAATATGAGATCTGGGGTCAAAAAGACCTCAGATCTCATATTTACACTAAAATGCAATAAAAAAAAAAATTTTCATTTAAAAAATTTTTATTTTATTTAAAATAGCCCTTTAAGAACTATGGGCGGAAGTGACATTTTGATGTCACTTCTGCCCTGCAATGTTATGGAGATGGGTGGGGGCCATTTTCCTCTCACTCGTCTCCATGCCCAGCAAGGGTGAAGATTCATTCGCCTCCGCCGCCAGAGGGAGGGCACCAGAGTGCAGCGGAAGGGGGCGGCTCTCTCCCGCCGCCGATAAAAGTGATCTTGCGGCGAATCCGCCGCGGAGGCCACTCTTATCTTAAAGCGGACAGCCAGCCGAAGAAGAAGATACCGGGGAAATGCCAGCTAGCTGCTGCCATAACAACGATATTCCTCTTCAAACTTAGGACGTATATCGGCGTGCGGTGGTCCGTAAGTCCATCCAGTTCAAACATATAGTTTTAGAAAAGTATTTTAAATCTTTTATATTTGATATATTTTAAGTCCAAGGCAGTGTTTCTCCACCTTTTTTTCCGTCATGGTAGACATGTTCAATTGGTTTCGTAACGAATCGAAATTCGGCCGAATTGTGCATCTTTTCGGACATTTGGATGCATCCGAATGTCCGAAGAAAAAAATAACGAATTTCAACTAATATGAAAGGAATAACGAAAATAACGAGTGGATTTGACACGATTTGTTCATTCATTAAAGGTCTAATGAAACAAAAGATCAACTCAGAGTAAATCTTAATGCTGGTTCACACAGGGGGCGACCTGTCATGTGACTTAGCCGCCTGACAAGTCTCGCTCCATGCATTGCAATGGAACCGTTCTAATAGGAGCGACTCAAGTCGCTCCGACTTAGAAAAAGGTTCCTGTACTACTTTGGTGGCGACTTCAGAGCGGCTTGCATTGACTTCTATATAGAAGTCGCTTTGCAAGCCGCGCTGAAGTCTCGCTGTACAGGGCGGCTTCAGAGTCGGACGACTTTGAAGCCGCCGCCCTGTACAGTCCAGTCAGCTGAATAATTTTGGGCTGGAGGTTGGATTACTGGCAAAGTGCATTCCTGAGAACTGAGTGAGAAGGGTGTTGTATTGTATTTGAGCAGAGGAGAAGAGATATGGTCATTGTGTGTGCTAATAGATTCAATAAACAAACGACTTTCCAAAATACGAATCATTATCACGAATATATATACATACATAAATATCGAATCGATATACATACAAAACAAATCGATTCGGTATAACGAACATCGACACTCTGCAGAAATAACAAATTATTCGAAAATGAATTAACGTAAAATAACGAATATAACAGAACGAAATGATGTAGTTTTACAAATGAAAACGAAACTAGACAAAATTTTCCACGGTGCACAAGTCTAAGTCATGGCACCCTTTAAAAGTATGCAAAATATTGAGGTACCCCAATCTGAAATGTAAAATATACAGTATCTCTCAAAAGTGAGTACACCCCTCACATTTTTGTACAGCTTGTATAACAGTGTAAATTTGCTGTCCCCTCAAAATAACTCAACACACAGCCATTAATGTCTAAACCGCTGGCAACAAAAGTGAGTACACCCCTAAGTGAAAATGTCCAAATTGGGCCCAATTAGCCATTTTCCCTCCCCGGTGTCATGTGACTCAATAGTGTTACAAGGTCTTAGGTGTGAATAGGGAGCAGGTGTGTTAAATTTGGTGTTATCGCTCTCACTCTCTCATACTGGTCACTGGAAGTTCCACATGGCACCTCATGGCAAAGAACTCTTTGAGGATCTGAAAAAAAGAATTGTTTCTCTACATAAAGATGGCCTAGGCTATAAGAAGATTGCCAAGACCCTGAAACTGAGCTTCAGCACAGTGGCCAAGACCATACAGCAGTTTAACAGGACAGGTTCCACTCAGAACAGGCCTCGCCATGGTCCACCAAAGAAGTTGAGTGCACGTGATCAGCGTCATATCCAGAGGTTGTCTTTGGGAAATAGATGTATGAGTGCTGCCAGCATTGCTGCAGAGGTTGAAGGGGTGGGGGGTCAGCCTGTCGGTGCTCAGACCATACGCCGCACACTGCATCAAATTAGTCTGCGTGCCTTTCGTCCCAGAAGAAAGCCTCTTCTAAAGATGATGCACAAGAAAGACCGCAAACAGTTTGCTGAAGACAAGCTGACTAAGGACATGGATTACTGGAACCATGTCCTGTGGTCTGATGAGACCAAAATAAACGTATTTGGTTCAGATGGTGACAAGCGTGTGTGGCGGCAACCAGGTGAGGAGGACAAAGACAAGTGTGTCTTGTCTACAGTCAAGCATGATGGTGGGAGTGTCATGGTCTGGGGCTGCATGAGTGCTGCCGGCACTGGGGAGCTACAGATCATTGAGGGAACCATGAATGCCAACATGTACTGTGACATACTGAAGCAGAGCATGATCCCCTCCCTTCAGAGACTGGGCCGCAGGGCAGCATTCCAACATGATAACAACCCCCAAACCCATCTCCAAGATGACCACTGCCTTGCTAAAGAAGATGAAGGTAAAGGTGATGGACTGGCCAAGCATGTCTCCAGACCTAAACCCTTTTGAGCATCTGTGAGGCATCCTGAAACGGAAGTTGGAGGAGCGCAAGGTCTCTAATATCCACCAGCTCCGTGATGTCGTCATGGAGGAGTGGAAGAGGACTCCAGTGGCAACCTGTGAAGCTCTGGTGACCTCCATGCCCAAGAGGTCTTAAGGCAGTGCTGGAAAATAAAGGCGGCCACACAAAATATTGACACTTTGGGCCCAATTTGGACATTTTCACTTAGGGGTGTACTCACTTTTGTTGCCAGCCAGTTTAGACATTAATGGCTGTGTGTTGAGTTATTTTGAGGGGACAGAAAATTTACACTGTTATACAAGCTGTACACTCACTACTTTACATTGTAGCAAAGTGTCATTTCTTCAGTGTTGTCACATGAAAAGATAGAATAAAAGATATACAAAAAATGTGAGGGGTGTACTCACTTTTGTGAGATACTGTATATATATTATATTATTATTTTTATTTTATTTTTATTTATTTTTTTATTATTTTTTTGTGTAAAATTTACATTTGAATACCATTTAATAAAAATACCCTTTGGTAGATTCACATTGATCACACGTCATACATGAAAACCACTCTCCGTATCCATATTGTATGTATTTTCAAGTGTGTCACACTGATCTCAATAAACGCGCACACAGCCATTACAATATTCCATTGCAGTGAATCGGACGTCGGGGAATAATAATCTCTTTACTGTGAAGTTTTGTGTGAAAAGAGCGCGGACCGTTAAGTGCAGATGGGAGTAATGTATTTGTGGAGTACAATACGCCTTTTCTGTGCTTTTTAATGCTGTGTATGAATGGGGTCCGGGACTTGTCACCACGACAACAAGGCAAACCTGGAGCATGATTCAGGCTATGCTCCTTTAATGTGGCAAGATGGATTTCTATTACAGGAAACTATTTCATGAAAAAAAATAAAAAAACCCGCTATAATAGGCCTGCAATTTCCATAAATAAAAAGAACATGAAGATTGCCATGGTTGTTACATGCACAGCAGATTCTGAAGTTTACATCAATATCCGACTCGGTGCTTAAAAATATGCTGATTTACCATGTTTACCTCCAAAATCACATTTGTACGTTTTACAAGTGCGTATGCAAAAAAAAAAAAAAAGTAAAAAAAAAAAAGATATAGGGAATACAAAAAAGGCTGTAAAATGAAAGTTTACGTAAATCCAATTTATCTGCACTTCATGAAAAAACCTCTTATTTCCTTTATGTTCAAAACTACATTAGAGAGCTGCTACATCCTAAAGAATGTTATATTTGGAGAGAGAGTTCTATCAAATAATAGGTCTGTGCAGAAAGTGAGTCATTTTACATTTGTTTGGCCACTTTTGTTTTGTGTAATGGGTGTAAACTTTATATATTTTTTTTCCATTGCGAAGGAAACACTCCAACTTTTGCCCACAAAGTGATTTTGCAGCACGATGATGTAAAAATTTCTGTAATGTAAAATGTGCCATAGCTCCCAACCGTCCCGGATTTCGCGGGACTGTCCCTGATTTGGAGCAACGCCCCTCTGTTCCTCTTTCCTCCTCATTTGTCCCTCATTTTGGTCTGATCTATATAGATGTATATAAAATGCACTATTTATCTTTCAAAAAGTGTTTCCCCAGTGCTAAACCTTTCATCCAAATTTCTCAGTTGCTTTGTAAATTTTAAAAAGTCAACATAAAGGCATTGTGGTGGTAAAAAAAAGCCCTTGTGGATTTAATTAAAGTGATACTAAAGCTTTGTTTTTTGTTTTTTTTAAATAACAAACATATCATACTTATCTCCACTGTGCAGCGCGTTTTGCACAGAGTGGCCCCGAACATCCTCTTCTGGGGTCCCTCGTCGGCTCTCGCGGCTCCTCCCCGCATTAGATAACCCCCTAGGTGAAACACTCTCCCAAGGGGGTTACCTTGCAGACGTGCTCCCGAGTCATTCGTTCAGCGTCCATAGAAGCTGAATGTATGACTCTGCCCCACCCCCCCGGAGCCAGGGTCATTGGATTTGATTGACAATTAAAGCCAGGACTCCAAGGAGAGAAGGACGGCATGTCTCTGCCCGAAGAAGATGAACTGGCTCAGGTAAGTAAAACGGGGGGGGTAAGGTGAAAATTTTTCAGCTTGTTTCAAATGTGGTACTAATGCTGTGTAGGAATATATTCATTGTGACTTTTTTAAAATCACTGAACAGCCTCCAGTGATAGCTGACTGTGGTTCTGCCTTCAGGTGCAGCAAGTGTCTGTGTGGTAGCCAAGATTCCAGGAGAGAGCAGCGCTATCTGTGAAGTCCCAGCAATCAGATGTGTGGTTTCTTTGGTTTTCTACTAGAGTTAAGTCCAGACGTCATCAGAAAATTCCCATAGCTGCGTTCCTACCAACGCAAGAATGATATCAGTTCCTCCAAATGTTAATAAAATCTGGTTTCCTTAAACCATCTTATGCACACTGACCCCTTAACATAAACATATACAGTGTATTACCAAAATTATTGGGGCGCCTGTCTTTACACGCACATGAACTCTAATGGCATCCCAGTCTTAGTCCGTAGTGTTCAATATTGTGTTGGCCCACCCTGTGCAGCTATAACAGCTTCATCCCTTCTGGGAAGGCCGTCCACAAGGTTTAGGAGGGTGTCTATGGGAATGTTTGACCATTCTTCCAGAAGAGCATTTGTGAGGTCAGGCACTGATGTTGGACGAGAAGGCCTGGCTCTCAGTCTCTGCCCAATAGTGTTCTGTCGGGTTGTGGTCAGGGCTTTGTGCAGGCCAGTCAAGTTCCTCCACCCCAAGCTCGCTCATCCTAGTCTTTATGGACCTTGCTATGTGCACTGGTCCAAATCATTTGGTGGAGGGGGGATTATGGTGTGGGGTTGTTTTTCAGGGGTTGGGCTTGGCCCCCTTAGTTCCAGTGAAGGGAACTCTAAAGCCCCGTACATACGATCAGAGTGTTGGCTAACAAAGCGTCAGACATTTGTCTGAAGGGCGTGTGCCGGGATTTTGTCTTGCATACTAAACGACCAACAAACACGAACATAGTGACGTACTATGTGGAATTTCAGCTCCTGAGCGCCACCCTTTGGGCACCTTCTGCTAATGTCGTGTTTGGTGAGCATTGATTCCGAGCGCGCGTGTGCGTACTTTGGACTTTTGTGTGACGGACTTGTGTACAGACGATAGGAACATCTGACAACAGACCGAAAATTTACCGGCCTGCCATCCAACATTTGTTGGCGGGAAAGTTGGACAATAATTGTCTGATGGAGCGCACTAAGGGTCGGATTTTAAGCCAACAGTCTGTCATCACACAACTCCCTGCCGAAAATCCGATCGTGTGTACGAGGCTTTGAGGCGTCAGCATACCAAGACACGTTGGACCATTTCATGCTCCCAACTTTGTGGGAACAGTTTGGGGATGGCCCCTTCCTGTTCCAACATGACTGCTCACCAGTGTACAAAGCAAGGTCCATAAAGACATGGATGAGAGAGTTTGGGGTGGAGGAACTCGATTGGCCTGACCTCAACCTGATAGAACACCTTTGAGATGAATAAAAGTGGAGACTGTGAGCCAGGCCTTCTCCAACATCAGTATCTGACCTCACAAATGGGCTTCTAGAAGAATGGTCAAACATTCCCATAGACACACTCCTAAACCTTGTGGACGGCCTTCCCAGAAGAGTTGAAGCTG
The DNA here is from genome assembly GCA_037952925.1 of Lithobates clamitans. Classification (NCBI taxonomy): domain Eukaryota; kingdom Metazoa; phylum Chordata; class Amphibia; order Anura; family Ranidae; genus Lithobates; species Lithobates clamitans. The sequence goes on along the minus strand of JBBGZY010001028.1, from coordinate 1,153,596 downwards.
TTATAGCTGCAAAGGGTGGGCCAACTCAATATAGAACCCTACGGACTAAGACTGGGATGACATTAAAGTTCATGTGTGTGTAACGGCGGGTGTCCCAATACTTTTGGTATAATATATATATATATATATATATATATATATATATATATATATATATATATAGATCTATAGATATATAGTGTATATCTGCATGGTCAAGCGGTACACAACAGGAGCCAATCAAACAAGAACTGAAAAAGAATCTCCCAATTCGGAGGGTCCTCGCCCCACAATAGGACATCAAACATCTAGAGAGGAAAAGAAAAACACTTTTGTTAATTGCTGTCTAGACAGTTTATTGCGGCAATAAGACCCCAAACATGGGAATGCCGAGGTTTTAGGTATGAAACAATCAGACTAAACAATCGATTTTATGACATTTACAAAGGGCTGGCTTTATTTGGATCTGACCTGGGGGGTCATAAACATCCATTTCAGTATCTGCTGCTGGGTGATATCATCCCCCCCCCCACACCCCCTGTCATCCCAGCTGGCACCAGAGAGGGGGCCTTCCTTGCATTGTGTTGGTATTAAGTATCACACTGTACTCTCTCCCTCCTCAACACACATGTGTTGGGGGCGGCCGGACGCACCCCGGAGCATAAATTAGAGGGCAGCCCAGGTGTTGTAAAAAATTTGTTTAGTAATTCCCAGCAGAATCCTGTGATCTTCTTTATAATGACACCGAATTATAGTGTTTGCATATTTCTGCCGAAGTTACAATTTTAGACTTTTATGTCATTTTTAGGCGGGGGGGTGGGGGATCTTAAAGGTTGTATCCACAGCTGTATGAAACTTGTATGGACATACACGGCATTTGAAGCTGTGGATAAGGGTCACCCTTTCTATCTGTTGTTCTCTGTGCCCTAACATTTCTCTATTTCTCTTTGAAGAGCGTGTATAGTAAAGGTCAATTATAACCTTTTGTACCACTCGCCCCACTCTATTAGATTGTAAGCTCTTATGCGCAGGTACTTCTTAAAGCGGCTGTAAACTCTGTTACACCACTTGTACCTACAGGTAAGCCTTATTACACAGCTCAGGAGATATTCGCTATATGCGATGCTGCCGATGTCAATGGCGCATACGCGCTCGTGCCGTTTCTTCAAGACCCGTGCCATGACTGGCGGCACCCACGCGCATTTGCGGGAGTGGCGTCATTGCGGCTCCGGCCAATCACGTCGCCAGGGCCCGCGAACCCGGAGGTAACTCCGGTGAAAGATGTCGGCCGTGGGAGCGGAGTGCGGGCGGCACTGCAGGCCATAGTCCTAAGGTATATATTTCATAATGAGCTAGTATGCGATGCATACTTTGCGATGCACACTTTTGTTAATTGCTGTCTAGACAGTTTATTGCGGCAATAAGACCCCAAACATGGGAATGCCGAGGTTTTAGGTATGAAACAATCAGACTAAACAATCGATTTTATGACATTTACAAAGGGCTGGCTTTATTTGAGATTTACAACCTTTTTTAAAAGAAAAGTACGGTATCTTTTTTTTTACTGTAGAATCATACTTACCTAGGTGGATAAAGCATCTGACCCCCCCCCCCCCCCCACCCCTTGTTTATTGGAGCCCTGGGCTGTGGAGCTGGCAGAAGTGGCCAGCTCAGGCTCTCAGTGGCTCGGTGCAATTATTATCAGTGCAGCCCCATCAGTGATGCCAATCAGTGCTGCCTTTCAGTGCCCATCAGTGATGCCCATCAGTGCCTCCTCATCAGTGTCACCTATCAGTGCCCATCAGTGCCGCCTATCAGTCCCTATCAATGCTGGATACCAGTGCCCATAAATTCTGCATATCACTGCCACCTATTACTGCCCATCAATGCTGCATATCAGTGCCACCTATTACTGTCCATCAATGCTGCATCTCAGTGCCACCTATTACTGCTCATAAGTGCTGCATATCAGTGCCACCTATTACTGTCCATCAATGCTGCATATCAGTGCCACCTATTACTGCCCATAAGTGCTGCATATCAGTGCCACCTATCACTGCCCATCAATGCTGCATATCAGTGCCACCTATTACTGTCCATCAATGCTGCATATCAGTGCCACCTATTACTGCCCATAAGTGCTGCATATCAGTGCCACCTATTACTGCCCATCAATGCTGCATATCAGTGCCACCTATTACTGCCCATCAATGCTGCATATCAGTGCCACCTATTACTGTCCATCAATGCTGCATATCAGTGCCACCTATTACTGCCCATAAGTGCTGCATATCAGTGCCACCTATTACTGCCCATCAATGCTGCATATCCGTGCCACCTATCAGTGCCCATAAGTGCTGCATATCAGTGCCACCTATTAGTGCCCATAAGTGCTGCATATCAGTGCCACCTATTAGTGCTCAGCAGTGCTGCATATCAGTGCCACTTATTAGTGCCACCTATTTCTGCCCATAGATGCTGCATATCAGTGCCACCTATTAGTGCCACCTATTACCACCCATCAGTGCTGCATATCAGTGCCACCTATCACTGCCCATAAGTTCTGCATATCAGTGCCACCTATTAGTGCCACCTATTGCTGCCCATCAATGCTGCATATCAGTGCCCATAAGTTCTGCATATCAGTGTCACCTATTAGTGCCACCTATTGCTGCCCATCAATGCTGCATATCAGTGCCACCTATTATTGCCCATCAAAGCTACATATCAGTGCCACCTATCAGTGCCCATAAGTGCTGCATATCCGTGCCTGTCGGTGCTGCCTCATCAGTGAAGGAGAAAAATTACTTATTTACAACATTTCTAAACAGAAACTAAGAAAAAATGTATTTAAAAAAAAAAAAAATTCTAATCTTCTGCCCCAATTGCTTCACTGAAACTGCCCCAACCAGAGTCTCCAGTGTCTTCAGAATTCATTTTAATAAGTCGGTTAGTCCATTCTCATTGTCTCTGGTGAGTCCTCTTTGCCCTCGGCATTGCTGACCTCCTCTTTATTACCCCAGACCAATTCCTCCATTGCCTCCAAAGCCCTTGCACACTGTTGGATCTACTTCTTTTTAAGCTGCACAAATTTCCTGTGTCTTTTATTCCCACAATACCTCCTCTCCTCACCTTATGTGGGTCGGTGTTTTTTAAGGCCCCCTGTTCTTGGAGCACTCCTCTTGCCTATTTGTGCCAGTGGTCGTTACCAGATTCTTATCTTTTGTCTCTCAAACAGAGAATTTTACACTAATTCATGTTCTGCTAAACCAAACCGCAAAGTGAGATCTCCGAGAGGGGGTACAGAAGACAATAAAAACCAGCAGAGATTCTCATCTTTTCCAGATAGTTTTTTTTTGTTTTATTGTCTGTGGACCATTTGGAGAGATTTTGCTCACTTCCTGTCAGAGCAACAATACAGGAAGTGAGAGAAAACCTCACATTGGCTCCCGCTACTGTCAATCACAGTCAGAGGGTGGGGCTGAGCTGTGCTCTGTGTGTCTATGGATACACAGAGAGTGGGGCTCTGAAACAAACCCACATGAGTGCCCCCATAACAAGCGGCTTGCTATGGGGGCACTTGGCGGGGAAAGGAGCCGGAAGCGCTGGTCTGTGCAAAGCCATTACACAGAGCAGGTAAGTATAACATGCTTGTTATTTAATAAAAAAAAATAGTACCACATTAACCTTTCACCACCCTGTTAAAATGTTTTGGTTGTTGCGTTTTAAAGTTTTATTAAAGCCTCTTTTTTTTTTTTTAAATAAAATAACAAACATGCCTATACTTACCTGCTCTGTGTTATGGTTTTGCACAGAGCAGCCCCACTGATCGTCTTGTTCTGATTGCTGAATAAATGTTACTGGCAGGGAAGGGGTTAACAAAAGGGGGGAGATCAAAGGGGTTAAGTGTTCCCTAGGGAGGTGTTTCCAACTGTGTGTGTGTGGGGGGGGACTGACGGGGGAATAGAGAGAGATCGCTCTTCCTGATTACTAGGAACAGCAAATCTCTCTCTACTTCACTGACAGAGCGGTGGGTCTGTCTGTTTACATTGACTGATCCCCGTTCTGTCTCTCTCAGGAGCGATCGCGGGTCGCCGGCGGACATCGCGGCCTGCCGGCCACACGCATTGGCTCCTACGTCACACACGCGCGCGCCCGCTATACCCCTTAAAGCAGCCGCCGTACAGGTACGGCGATTCGCGCAGGGGAGCCAACCTGCCGCCGTGTAACGACGGCGGCTGGTCGGCAAGTAGTTAATGCCTGAATGCATTAAGGTGAAAAACCTTAAGGCTCGGTTCACGCGGTGCGAATTGAAGCTCCGTTTTCACAGCTAATTGACAAAGTAGTTGTTCAGCGTTTCACGTCAGTTTATGATCAGGATCGGGTCAGGATTGCATCAGGATCAGGTCAGGTTTTCATCAGGATCAGGTCAGGTTTTCATCAGGATCAGGTCAGGTTTACATCAGGATCAGGTCAGGTTTACATCAGGATCAGGTCAGGTTTACATCAGGATCAGGTCAGGTTTACATCAGGATCAGGTCAGGTTTACATCAGGATCAGGTCAGGTTTACATCAGGATCAGGTCAGGATTTTATCCTGTTCACAACGGAATGCATCTGCGAATCAGATGCGTTTCCCATAGAAGATAATGTGCTTGCAATTCGCACCGCAATGCCCAGAAAACGCACACATTTTTTTGGGCAATGTGGAGTGCGAATGCAACGCACATATGTGAACCAGCCTCATTCAAATGAACGTAGTTTAGAATGCAACGTGAATTGGATGCGGTGTAAGCCGCATCCAATTTTGCATAGGTGTGAACCGGGCCCAAAGCCGCGTACGCACGAGCGGAATGTCCGACGGAAAAAGTCAGACGGAAGCTTTTCATCGTCTATTCCGATCGTGTGTATGCCCCATCGGACTTCTTTCTTCGAAAATTCTGACGGACCTAGAAATGAAACATGTTCTAAATTTTTCCAACTGAACCAATTCCTATCGGGAAAACCGATCGTCTGTATGCTGTTCCGACGGACCAAAAACAACGCATGCTCTGAAGCAAGTACGAGACGGAAGCTATTGGCTACTGGCTATTGAACTTCCTTTTTCTAGTCCCGTCGTACGTGCTGTACGTCACCGCGTTCTGGGCTTGGATTGACCGTGTGTAGGCAAGACCGCTTGAATGGAATTCCATCAGAGTTCCGTCGGAGAGACCTTTGGAGTTTATTCCGACGGCTAAACCGATCGTGTGTACGCGGCATAAGGCTTTAGAACCACTTTAACCACTTCCAGACCGCCCACCGCAGTTTTACGTTGGTACTTTGAAGAGGAGTATCGTTGTTATGGCAGCAGCTAGCTGCCGTAACCCTGGTATCCTCTTCTTCACCGGGCAGTCCGATTCAAGATAAAAGTGGCCTCTGCGGCGGATTCGCTGCAAGATCACTTTTATCAGCAGTGGGAGAGGGGCCCCCTCCGCCACCCTCCGGTGCCCTCCGCCGCTTACCGGAGCCGTCGGCAGCGGCAGAGGCGATCGGATTCTTTCCCTAGCTGGGCATGGAGACGAGTGAGGGGAAGATGGCCCCCACCTGTCTCCATAAAATTGCAGGGCGGAAACGACATCAAAAAGTCACTTCCGCCCATAGTTCTTAAAGGGACATTTTTTTTTTGTATTTCTTTAAATGACAATTTTTTTTTTATTGCATTTAATGTTAATATGAGATCTGAGGTGTTTTTGACCCCCAGATCTCATATTTAAGAGGACCTGTCATGCTTTTTTTCTATTACAAGGGATGTTTACATTTCTTGTAATAGGAATAAAAGTGACACATTTTTTTTTAAAGAGCAGTGTAAAAATAAAAAAATAAAAGGTAAAATAAATAAGAAAAAAATAAAACATTTTAAACGCGCCCCGTCCCGCCGAGCTCGCGTGCAGAAGCGAACGCATATGTGAGTAGCGCCCGCGTATGAAAACGGTGTTCAAACCACACATGTGAGGTATTGCCGCGATCGGTAGAGCGAGAGCAATAATTCTAGCACTAGACCTCCTCTGTAACTCAAAACATGCAACCTGTAGAATTTTTTAAAACGTCGCCTATGGAGACTTTTAAGGGTAAAAGTTTGTCGCCATTCCACGAGCAGGCGCAATTTTGAAGCGTGACACATTGGGTATCAATTTACTCGTGTAACATTATCTTTCACAATATATATTAAAAAAAATTGGGCTAACTTTACCGTTGTCTTATTTTTTAATTGAAAAAAGTGTATTTTTTTCCAAAAAAAGTGCGCTTGTAAGACCGCTGCGCAAATATGGTGTGACAGAAAGTATTGCAACGACCGCCATTTTATTCTCTAGGGTGTTCTAAAAATAAAATGTATAATGTTTGGGGGTTCTAAGTAATTTTCTAGCAAAAAAAAAAACTTGTAAACACCAAATTGCAGGAAGAGGCTCGGTCCTTAAGTGGTTAAACATACACATTTTAATAACGTGCAGCCGGTAAACGCCGGCTGTGCAAACGATCGCCAATATCTGCAGCCGCTGACAGCCTGTCATCGCATTGTACAGGATATTCACACACATCTGTCAATTTTAGCTGTAGGGATCCTCAGATTGTTGTCTCTGGAAATCTTAGCGTGTGTAATCACCCGTGCGAAGGAACCATTAACAATCAGATTAAACTTCGTGTCCAGCCAGTCCTGCCGGACAGTTGCCCAAAAAAAAAAAAAAAAAAAAATTTGGGGGCAGTTGATCCGACCCTCCTGCTTGTCCTGTACCTGTTGCACCTGACAACCAGGCCTAAACTCTATCCATTATAAATTGTTGGTAGTAGCAATGCAGATCCTTCAACGTGAACAAGCAACAATTTACAATATAAAACTCTCCTGTGTAGCTCAGTCTTTTAATACAATGTAACAGTTTGAAAACTTTACAGATTAACAAATTCATGGAGGAGGAAGTTTATAACTTCCGAATGAATGGGTAGCAGCGTGTGTCCAGAAAATGAAGAGGAGATACAGTTTGTGGTGGATTATAGTTTCACGGTAGAGAGGAGGAACAATGACACAAATAGGAAATGAGATACATGCAATGCTTTTATTTTCTCTGTAAACAACACAGAATGACCCGGGTCACATTTCACCAGCAGAGAAGAAAAAAAAAAAAAAAGGGGGCCAACCTGGCTCATCACCCCCACCGCTCAATATGCATATACATTGTTTTTCAGCTCAGCCCCCATAACAATGGTCAGAGCTGCACAAAAAGAAAAAAAAGTGCATTTTCCCCCAACACAAAGGGAAATCCGAGCCGGGAATTTGGCTGGAATAAAAGACTCAGATAGGCTGATAAAGGAATTGCAGGTTATGGATTCAGGTGTAGACATGTCGTTAAAACTCCTCTACCTCCAGTACATATCTGTGGAAGGGGGAGACGGCGGCCGGCAGTCACCGATTTATTATTCATAGAAGTCTGTCCTTCCCAGGAAGGTGTCACGTGTTCTGTCACCTGTAGGAAATGTTTCTCCAATAAAGACAAATATTAGACAAACGTTAAAAGAGTTGCTTGTAACATTTACAGGCAGTCCCCGAGTTACGAACGGGTTAGGGACTGCCTGTTTGTTCTTAAGTCGGATTTGTTTCGTAAGTCGGAAGCGCATGCGCAGAACGGCAGAGACGTCGTTTTCCGCTGTTTTCTGACGTTGTTTTCCAATGTTTTCCGCTGTTTTCTGACGTTGTTTTCCAATGTTTTCCGCTGTTTTCTGACGTCGTTTTCCGATGTTTTCCAATGTGCCCGCCGACTCCGCCGCCTCCCGTTCGTAAGTAGGAGTCGTTCGCAATTCGGAGGTTCGTAACTCGGGGACCTCCTGTATATATACTGCATGTATATAAAAGAAGGCCAGTAAGGTGGCCTGAATTTATGGGAGGACTTCGGGTGGGTATTTAAGAAGACCACTCACCTTTTGGTCTTTGTCCATTCCAACGCGCAATACCCTCCCTCCCATTCCTTATTTGTTGGCCTTCAGTGCTGTCTAGCTGTATCCACCTAGGGCAGCCTTTCTCAACCTTTTCAACACTGAGGAACCCTTTGAAATAATTCTTCAGTCTCAGGGAATCCCTGCTAAAAATTAAAAATCTATAACACATGATACGTTAGTGTGTGGTCATTGGGAAGAATTACCCCCTTACTGATAGCTAAAAAGATCAATGGTGTCAGTGGGAACTTATCTGAGAGGCAGAAATTGACCATTGCTCAAGGAACCTCTAGCAACTTCTGAAGGAACCCTGCGGTCCCATGGAACCCTGGTTGAGAAACCCTGACCTAGGGAGAATACACAAGGGGGGCATTACAAAGAATTTCTGTGTGCTGCGCCCTCTACTGGACTCTGAATAGGAATATATGGAGAACTCAGACTGGTGACTGTCAGAAGTGAAGGCTGGTGGGAGGACTCAACCCCCCCCCCCCCCACTGGTGTCCCAGAACACACATCAAGACCCAGCCAGGGATTAAACCTAAAAATTCAGGAATCCACTCTCGGTAGAGTTTCTCTTTCCCCATCAATGGTGTCAGTGGGAACTTATCTGAGAGGCAGAAATTGACCATTGCTCAAGGAACCTCTAGCAACTTCTGAAGGAACCCTAGGGTCCCTTGGAACCCTGGTTGAGAAACATTGACCTAAGGAGAATACACAAGGGGGGCATTACAAAGAATTTCTATGTACTGCACCCTCTACTGGACTCTGAATAATAATATATGGAGAACTCAGACTGGTGACTCTCAGAAGTGAAGGCTGGTGGGAGGACTCAAAACTGCCCCCCTGCCACTGGTGTCCCAGAACACACATAAAGACCCAGGCAGGGATCAAACTTAAAAATTCAGGAATCCACTCTCGGTAGAGTTTCTCTTTCCCCATCAATGGTGTCAGTGGGAACTTATCTGAGAGGCAGAAATTGACCATTGCTCAAGGAACCTCTAGCAAATTCTGAAGGAACCCTGCGGTCCCATTGAACCCTGGTTGAGAAACCCTGACCTATGGAGAATACACAAGGGGGCATTACAAAGAATTTCTATGTACTGCGCCCTCGACTGGACTCTGAATAGGAATATATATGGAGAACTCAGACCGGTGACTCTCAGAAGTAAAGGCTGGTGGGAGAACTCAACCCCCCCCCCACCACTGGTGCCCCAGAACACACATAAAGACCCAGCCAGGAATGAAACCTAAAAATTCAGGAATCCACTCTCGGTAGAGTTTCTCTTTCCCCAGCCCCTTTGTAGCCGACAGTGAGGATTCGGCTAATAGCCATGTTCAACAGTGTTTTGGCATCTGTAAATCCTTGTGAGAAGAGCAGCACATTTTCCACTGGGGGCCACAGATAAGCGATTCATGTTGTGACACTTCACATTCAGTTGTCCTCCTCAGCACAGGAAGTAATTACTTTGCTCTCACCCTTTTCTAGCAGCATTTGATCCAGCGCAACAATTGTTCCTGCAAATATGCTGCTATCCTGTTATATCAATGAAATCCATATAAAAGATTAAAACGTGGATTAGGACATTCATATTAAAAAAAAAAAAAAATCTGTCCGGGGCATGTTGGAGATTTATGACATCAGGCAAAGTGACCTCTGACCTCCCATTCTATGATGACAAAACTCCCTTGATGCCTCTGACAGATTGTATTATATCCTTCCGAAATGGTTCCTTAATCCGGCATTCTACCCCATATTGAGCGTTCTACAATACCTAGATCCTCAGCAGCATTAACTTATGTCATCCTAATAAAGTGATGAATTAGAGTGATCAAGACACAGATTTGTTAATTTGGCACCGTCGTCCCTTTAAGAAAGAACAAAGAAAAAAAAAACATATCGGCAATATGGGAATTTGTAGGTGCTTATTACGATGAAATTAACGTATCTCAACAAAATATGATAAAATAGAATATTTTATTACAAAACAAGGGAAAAACAGAAAAAAACAATCACGTAGAAATAAACATGGGTCGTTTTCTCTATGCAATATCTCCACATATTTATTCAATTTTTCCACACATAAATTCTACGTGTGTACGAGACTAGGGCTTACTACGCATGCACCAATGGCGCGTTGCCGCAAGAGGAAATCCGTGCCAAGTGAGCATGCGCCAAAGACGTCTGCGCAGAAGACCTGATGGAAAAAGGCGGGAAAATGCCCAGGACCCGCACAGGAAGTGACCTCAACCTGATGGATAAGGTGGGAAAATGCCCAGGAGGCGCACAGGAAGTGATCTCAACCTGATGGGAAAAGGCGGGAAAATGCCCAGGATGCGCACAGGAAGTGATCTCAACCTGATGGAAAAAGGCGGGAAAATGCCCAGGAGGCGCACAGGAAGTGACCTCAATCTGATGGAAAAAGGTGGGAAAATGCCCAGGAAGCGCACAGGAAATGACCTCAACCTGATGGAAAAAGGTGGGAAAATGGCCAGGAGGCGCACAGGAAGTGACCTCAACCTGATGGAAAAAGGTGGGAAAATGCCCAGGAGGCGCACAGGAAGTGACCTCAACCTGATGGAAAAAGGCGAGAAAATGCCCAGGAGGCGCACAGGAAGTGACCTCAAACTTCCCTATATAAGCCCAGCCCCCAGACACTGCGAAATTGCTGGATTATCTTCAGTCCCCCCTTGTTTCTGTGCTAGTGTGTGATCTGTCTGAACTTGTTATGACCTGGAATCCTATTTGATTGCTCCTCTTGATTGCTGCTTGCCATTGACCTCGGATTTGTACCTTGACCATTCTACTTCTTTGCCCCTTTTGTACTCAGCTGCCAGATTGGAACTGACCCCGGCTTGGATCTCGACCATTCTTCTTCTGATTAATCCTTTTATGCTTCGTTGCCAAACTGGACCTGACCTCGGCTCGGATCTCGGACTAAGGCTTGCACAGTGCGCCGTACCCCCGGCACCCCTGCCACTCGGTGTCCACCAAGTCTCTGTCTCCATCTCCAGAGGCTTCAAGGAGGCCCCCCCACTACTTCGGTCTCATCTCAGGTACGAGGCCCGCATGACAACATGTTTCTCCTTGTGGCTTCCTCAGGAACATGCGTGGTCATTTTTCCTTAATGAATAAAAATATATATATATAAAATTCTCAACCAGCAGGCTCTGGCTCCAATGCTTAGGCGATTCAGAAACCAATCTATACTAGATAATATCAGAGCGAGTCATTGGGCACCAAGGCCCTCCCAGGGAGAGAGACACCGACCAAACCAAATCACCCATATGTCATCCTAATGAACTGCCCCGCTCTTGTTTGCACAGTACTATCGCTATTCCAATTTTAATGTTGCCAGTTTGCCAACAAGCCTCTGTGCTGTAAATCTGTCACCGATGCAAATTTTACAATCATAACTGTACAGATAATAAGAGCTTGGGGGTATATCCACTATTAACCACTTGACTTCCGGAGGGTTTACCCCCCTTCGTGACCAGCCCTCGGCAAACGAGCCGAGCCGCACGTGCCCCCTACTACCTGGAAGAGCCAAATCACGTATGTACATACGTGATTCTGCGCAGCGGGGGTCCTGAAATGTAGATTTACTGCAGTCGGCAAGTGGTTAAGCCTAGTACACACGATCAGAAAATTGGGACGAAAAATACCACTTTCGTCCCTTAATCTGATCATTAGTGCGCAGCATTTGAGATCTGATCACAGCAGTTCATCCAAAATTATCCAAAGCGACAAACACAACATTTTTCTTGTATGATACCAGATCGTACGATTTTCTTTTAATCAGTAAAGTATTCATCCTAAAAAACACCCGAAGAGCAAGACCATGCATGCTCGGAAATGAAAGAATACATTACAATACAACACATTACATCACTTCCAAAGTTGTATTCTGTCGTATGAGAATTTTCGTAAGTTTAGTAACCTCTTAATTTTCCATATGAGACTAGCATGCAAAAAAAAAAAAGCCAGACGATCATTCGTCCGATAATCTCATCTTGTGTAAACTGGCAGCTAACAAGGGGAGGAAGTGTTAAAGTGGTAGTAAACTCTGTTACACCACTTGTACCTATGGGTAAGCCTATAATAAAGCTTATCTGTAGGTACTGTAAATATCTCCTAAACCAGGGACATGCAGTTAGCGGACCTCCAGCTGTTGCAAAACTACAAGTCCCATCATGCCTCTGCCTCTAGGTGTCATGCTTGAGGCTGTCAGTCTTGCAATGCCTCATGGGACTTGTAGTTTTGCAACAGCTGGAGGTCCGCTAATTGCATGTCCCTGGCTTAGGAGATATTTACCATATACGTTTGCGCCGACGTCACCGGCGCACGCGCAGTGAAGAAACGACTCGATCGTGCCGTTCCTAAAGGGCCTGTGCCGTGACCGGCGGCTCCCGCACGAGTGACGTCATCACGGGCTCTGACCAATCACAACGCCGGAGCCCACTAACCCGGAAATAACTTCGGGAGACTTGTCGCCAGGTCACGGCGGTGTACAGGGACCGCTGCAACAGCTCTGATCTAAGGTAAGTGTTTCATAATGACCTTTGTCTTGCAGGTTTTTTTATTTTTTTTTTTATGTGGGTTTACAACCACTTTTACACTTTATTTTGTAACCTTATCATGTTTACCAGATGTTACCAGTGTTATTACCATGTTCAACTGCTTTTTAAACTAACATCAGCAATATGTATGTTACCTATTGTGTATGATTTATTAAACATTTTATCTATCCACCAATCCATCGAATTGCAAACCAGGTGCTTCACTTAAAGTCCCACCCCTTTGTCGCTTGCTTGGTTGCGTGCTTGCTTGCTTTTTTTTCTGTCACTCTAATGCCCCGTTCACACGGTCGGACATTGATCGGACATTCCGACAACAAAATCCTAGGATTTTTTCCGACGGATGTTGGCTCAAACTTGTCTTGCATACACACGGTCACACAAAGATGTCGGAAAATGCGATCGTTCTGAACGCGGTGACGTAAAACACGTACGTCGGGACTATAAACGGGGCAGTAGCCAATAGCTTTCATCTCTTTATTTATTCTGAGCATGTGTGGCACTTTGTGCATCGGATTTGTGTACACACGATCGGAATTTCCGACAGTGGATTTTGTTGTCGGAAAATTTTATATCCTGCTCTCAAACTTTGTGTGTTGGAAAATCCGATGGAAAATGTGTGATGGAGCCCACACACGGTCGGAATTTCCGACAACAAGGTCCTATCACACATTTTCCGTTGAAAGATCCGAACGTGTGTATGGGGCATTAGACCCGTACACATTGGCAGAATGTCGAGAGACATTTGCCGGTAGAAAAGAATATCGGCCAACATTCGGCCCGTGTTTATGTCGGTCTGACGACTCTCCTGATCGGTGCTGTCAGCCCAAGGCAGAGAGTGCTGATTGGAGTGTTCTGGCAAGGGGCCTTCCTCTTTCAGAACACAACAGCTTAGCGGGGGAGGTCGCTGGACTAACCTCACATGGTTAGTACAGCGGCTGCCGTCCGGAGCTGTCAGTTTTTTGTTTTTTTTTTCCAAAACTGTAGTGTGTACCAGGCTTAAAAAATGACTTCTGAGTCATTCCTATTGATGGCGATTGATGGTCTTCTTCTGTAGTTCTGAAAGATCCTGCTGGTTTGTAGAGTTAACTGACTAGCTTCTAAATTCTAAACATTGTCCTGTCCACATAAATGACTTACTTTGTCCATAAATAAACTGTGCGCTAACCACAGGAAGGTAATCGGGTACAGAATTCCCTTGTACACATGTATGTCATAATCAATCATTTCTGAAGCTATTGCATCTTCCACTAATAAGGCTACATTCACTCCAGTGCCAAGTCGTCAGGCTGACTGAAGCCCAGTACTGCTGCTGAATGAATTGTTCCTAAATCTACCATTACCAGAAAAGCTTCATTTACGCTTGCTTCAAAATGTGGCATCTGACCCACGCTTTCTTGGTGCTTCACCGCATCTTCAAATCCTCCATAGATGTCTATCACAACACCCCCTAACCACACCTGTAGAGCGGCTCTTCAGAGTTAGCTTCGCTTTGTATTTCATGTATCGGAAAAAATAGAAATCCAACACCATGCAATGCACCACTGTGGTTGCAAAGACTGAATTAGCTTTTCAATTGTTTTTTTTATGGCTATCTGTGTCTCCACTGGGACCACTGTCAGAAGAACACAAAGTTGGGTAGAATCCAACAGTTCGAAGCACTCATCAGTTCCAGATTAAAGGGGAAATCTTCCAATCCTATCCAGTCTTCCATCTGTTTGGGTCGTTGCTGTATGCAGTCCTCGGGCCACACAAGAAGCACCAAAGGGTTGCATGCAGCCTTCAGGCCATACAATGAGCACCAAAGGTCTGTATGCAGCCCTAGGGCCACACAAAAGGCTCTAAAGGTCTGTATGCAGCCCTCAGGCCATACAATGAGCACCAAAGGTCTGGATGTAGCCCTCAGGCCACACAAGAAGCACCAAAGATCTGTATGCAGCCTTCAGGCCAAACAATTGGCAACAAAGATCTGTATGCAGCCCTCGGACCACACAAGAAGCACCAAAGGTCTGCATGCGGCCTTCAGGACACACAAGAAGCACCAAAGGTCTGTATGCAGCCTTCAGGCCATACAAGAAGCCCCAAAGGTCTGTATGTAGCCCGCAGGCTACACAAGAAGCACCAAAGATTGGTATGCAGCCTTCAGGCCATACAAGCAGCACCAAAGGTCTGTATGCAGCCTTCAGGCCATACAAGAAGCACCAAAGGTCTGTATGCAGCCCTAGGGCCACACAAGAGGCACCAAAGATCTGTATTCAGCCTTCAGGCCACACGATTGGCACCAAAGGTCTGTATGTAGCCTTCAGGCCATACAATTAGCAACAAAGGTCTGTATGCAGCCCTCGCGTCTCGCAATAAGCACCAAAGGTCTGTATGAAGCTTACAGGCCATCCATTTAGCATCAAAGGTCTGTATGCAGTCCTTGAGCCACAGGTTGGATACCACGGACATACAGTAGGTCGATTTTTCCATTGACCAGAGTCCATTTTCCTTTCTGGTTTCAACCTTTCAGCTACTGCAGAGAGCGGTCCGGATGCAATGTCGTGCAATGACCATACATTAGGAATGATATATATCTACAATCACTTTATGTGACTTGCGCATTCCAAGTGATCATCAATAAGATAGTGGCTGATTGGCTCCCTGCCCTCTGCTTTATACAAGGAGGATAGACAGCCGGGTTATATTGTGCATGGCCCCTGCTATCAAAACTGCTGAGCCTCAACATATGGGCAGCTATATGGCAGAGAATATAGTTTATAGCTTTTGCTCGGAGGTTTACAAGCAATCTTCTTGAAGTTTTAACGGTTGCTTTGGTAATTAATCCAGTCCTGAGAGTCATTGCTTTTGGAGGAACTCAGTCCCCTCAGCCTGTGCTTTCTTTTATTATAAAAACCTTTAATCTTCCTTACAAGGTTACCTCGATCTACCATAAATAACCTCATTATGGCCACACAAAGAAAATGTAAGCTTTCTCATGTAAGTTTTTCTGTCTTTCAAATAGCAGTTTTATGGGCCGTTCAGGACTTCACAACTGGACAATGTGAAGCGGCACATCATTTTTCCTTAAAAGTTGGAGAAAGATATATATCTTGAGGTTCATTTTTAACTTGTACAACTCTGGCTACTGCAAAGGAAGCTAACTTATTTCAGACTTGGAGAAAAAAAAAAAAAATCTTTTTTTTTTCTCCCATTATACTTTAAACATTTTTTTTTTTTTTTTTGTATTTACTACTGAATTAGCAAACACATCAGTTTGCAAGGTGCTTGTAGGGTGGGGAGAACAGTTGCAGCGTTCAATGCATGGTACAGTGTGTTTATAAGATTGACTGTCATAACATCTGTTCCTTTAGCAGTGCATTTATCTTTCCTTGTGTTTGGAGAAACCCTGATGACTTGCTATATAACTCTTTTCTCAGCTGCACTAAATCCATTTGCATATCTGTTGAAGCCTAGCAGGGTAGCGGTGCTTTGTTTGACAGAGCAAATAGTAAGTGTCACTTGATTTGACATGCAAAAAATAGTTGGAAGATTAGTCCTCACATAATACAAGATGTATTTTTTTTTTTTCTCTTGCGCTGCTCATCTGACTTGTTAATAACAAGGGTTTTGTCATTTCGGAGATTGCACCGGAGCGTGTAAGAGTTCTAAAGGTACTAATACAAAATAAATAAAAATCTGGGGATAAGATCTCTGGACAGTGCTATTCATAACCAGGTCACGTTCCCGGGCTATTTTACTGCAAATCGAGTCAGCGGCAACAGTAGTTAAGGATGTAGGATTAGAGAAAACTTAAAGGGAGTCTATAGACCCTAAAACAGTTGTTATATAAATATGGATGAGATCAGCTTCACGTAAATGATCTCATCAATCTGCCTTGTTTAAGCCCATGATTCCGCGTATAAGTTTTATAAAACAATATGTGCCCGGGGCAGCAGGGGCGTTGCTAGGTCTACAAAAGATCTGGGGCTAGAGCCCATAGCAGCGAAGTAAAGAGTCATACGCTTGGGCGGGCATACACAGTTATATAATATACATGTATATATAAATATATATATCTATATATATCTCGTTAATTATCTGAATTCGAATCCCCCCTTACATCAGGGTCCCCAGGCAGCCCCCGTTACATCAGACTCCCCAGAAGGCCCCTTCCCTACATCAGGGACCCCAGAGAGCCCCTTCCTTACATCAGGGTCCCCAGAGAGACTCCCCATACATCAGGGTCTACAGAGAGCCCCTTCCTAACATCAGGGTCCCCAGAGAGCCTCCCCATACATCAGGGTCTACAGAGAGCCCCTTCCTTACATCAGGGTCCCTAGAGAGCCTCCCCCTTACATCAGGGTCCCCAGAGAGCCCCTTCCTTACATCAGGGTCCCTAGAGAGCCTCCCTATACATCAAGGACCCCAGAGAGCCTCCCCATACATCAGGGTCCCCAGAGAGCCTCCCCATGCATCAGGGTCCCCAGAGAGACTGCCCCTTACAGCAGGGTCCCCAAAGAGCCTCCCCCTTACAGCAGGGTCCCCAGAGAGCCTCCCTCGTACATCAAGGTCCCCAGAGAGCCTCCCCCTTAGATCAGGGTCCCCAGAGAGCCTCCCCATACATCAGGGTCCCCAAAGAGCCTCCCTTACATCAGGGTCCCCAAAGAGCCTCCCTTACATCTGGGTCCCCAGAGAGCCTCTCTTACATCAGGATGAGAGAGAGGGGGGTGGATGAAAAAGGGGTGAAAGAGAGAGAGGGGGTGGCTGAGATGGGGTGAGGAAGAGTGAGAGAGAGGGGGTGGATGAGAGACCCCCTAGCCCTGCCTGCAGCCCCTACTGTCCCAGCCCCTGCCTGTGTGGGTAGGCATGTGTGATCCACCTACCTCCTGCCCGTCCTCGGTCAGCCTGTTTCCTGTTCCAGTCACAGGAAGCTGGGAGAGGAGGTTGGAGTGCAGGCTCTGGGAGGTGCCTTGGATGCTGCTCAGGGTGGCGGTGAGGCCTCGTCTTCTCTCTCTCACTCCACCGGACCAGCGGCGGGACATCCAGTCGAGGAGTCCCAGGACCATGACTCTTTAGTCCCCACAAGCACTGGCTTGGAGGAGGAAGAAGTGGAATCCTCCTCCGCTTCGAATGCTGGGCAGGAGGGGGGTTGCGTCCGTGACGTCAATGGTTGCTAGACGCTAGGCGGCTCTAGCAACCAGTGCCCAAGAGTAGAGGCGGGGGGCGGAGCCAGAGCCAACGCTACCAGGGCTCAGTCCGCCCCTGTCCCCTGCATTCCAGACTGGGACATACTGCACCCACCCAAGAGATTTGGGGTTATGGGCCCAAGACTCAGGGCTATAGCCCCAATAGCAACCCCCTAGTAACGCCACTGGGCAGTTATATTTGCACACTACAAATCAGGGTTGCCACTTTTTCTTTAAGCCAAACCCAAACACTTTTAGCAGCGCACAGCATTTTTTTTTCTAGTATGTACTATACCAGTGGTCTCTAAACTAAGGCCCGTGGCCCGAATGTCCTTTTCTTGCCTTTATCCGGCCCGCGGGCACTATTCCTCCCACTGACACCCAACAGTGGGGAACCATACCTCTCACTGGCACCAACAATAGGGAACCATTCCTCTCACTGACACCAGCGATGGGGTACCATTCCTTCCACTACACCAGCACTATTACTCCTTCTTCTGACTACAGGCACCATGTAATTTTTTAACTCCCACTGATGAGGGGGCATTTTCTACTTCCACTGGCCAATCCGGCCCCCCTAAAATCTGATGGACAGTAAACCGGCCCTTTGTTTAGAAAGTTTGGAGGCCCCTGCACTATACAGGGCATCCAGAAAGTATTCACAGCGCATCACTTTTTCCACATTCTGTTATGTTACAGCCTTTTTCCAAAATGGATTAAATTCATTATTTTCCTCAAAATTCTACAAACAATACCCCATAATGACAACGTGAAAGAAGTTTTTTTTAAATCTTTGCAAATTTACTAAAAATAAAAAAATGAAAAAAATCCCATGTACAATAGTATTCACAGCCTTTACCATGACACTCAAAATTGAGGTGCATCCTGTTTCCACTGATCATCCATATAGGGCGTACACACGGTCCGACTTTGTTCGGACATTCCGACAACAAAATCCTTGGATTTTTTCCGACGGATGTTGGCTCAAACTTGTCTTGCATACACACGGTCACACAAAGTTGTCGGAAAATCCGATTGTTCTGAACGCGGTGACGTAAAACACGTACGTCGGGACTAAAAAAACGGGGCAGTGGCCAATAGCTTTCATCTCTTTATTTATTCTGAGCATGCGTGGCACTTTGTCCGTCGGATTTGTGTACACACGATCGGAATTTCCGACAACGGATTTTGTTGTCGGAAAATTTTATCTCCTGCTCTCCAACTTTGTGTGTCGGAAAATCCGATGGAAAATGTCCGATGGAGCCCACACACGGCGGGAATTTCCGACAACACGCTCCGATCGGACATTTTCCATCGGAAAATCCGTCCGTGTGTACGGGGCATTAGGATGTTTCTACAACTTGACTGGAGTCCACCTGTGGTAAATTCAGTTGATTGGGCATGATCTGGAAAGGCACACACCTGTCTAAATAAGGTCCCACAGTTAGTTAACAGTGCATGTCAGAGCACAAACCAAACCATGAAGCCCAAGGAATTTTCTGCAGACCTCTGAGACAGGATTGTATGGAGGCACAGATCTGAGGAAGGGTACATACCAAATTCTGCAGCATTGAAAGTCCCAACGGGCACAGTGGCCTCCATCAACCGTAAATAGAAGAATTTTGGAACCACCAGGACTCTTCCCAGAGTGGGCCGCTCAGACAAATTGAGCGATCGGGGGAGAAGGGCCTTAGTCAGGGAGGTGACCAAGAACCCGATGGTTACTCTGACAGAGCTCCAGCATTTCTCTGTGGAGAGAGGAGAACCTTCCAGAAGAACAACCATCTCTGCAGCACTCCACCAATCAGGCCTGTATGGTAGAGTGGCCAGATGGAAGAAGTGAACCTATTACCTCTCCCCCACCTTGTGTCTTTATGCCCCATGTTGGCATGGTGTCCACCGTAACATTAGCAGTGGCAAAGCAAAGTAGGACTGGCCATAAGAGGGATTACTTTATCGCAGTTGGCCAGCTTAAGCATGTATTGCAATATGTGCGCACTAAAAATCGCTATTTTTCATTGCACAGTTTGCTGGAGAGGGTGTAGAGCAGTGTGCAGAGGGTCCATCCAGAATTTGTAGTGTTAATATGGGGTCACACACCTTTAGCAACTATATAGTTTAAATACATGTACAAGCTATTGGGATTTGCGCACAGGTATATGAAGGGAGAAAGAGCAGCGCCGCTCTAAGTGTAATAAATAGGTTAAAAAGCTTTAATATGCTTCAAAAAGACACACTCACATTGTAGCAGTGTTAAACAGGCATTTGGATCAGAAGTTATTTCCTCCCAGCCGTGCTGAATGATCCCTCTGTGTCTCTGGCTGGACAGCAGTGAGGGTGAAGGCAATCCCCGGCTGCTGCAGTGGCGTCCGCAGCCCCGAGGCTGATGGTTCACACACAGGCACGTCAGCAGGAGTTCGTCAGACGCTGGAGGAAGTGGTGGGCGTGGCTTGGTTCGGAGCATGCGTGCTCCTTCCTCAGGCAGCTTTTGGGCATCCCCTGCAACAAAAATGTCATGTTTGGTGAGATACCCCCAAAGAAAAATCAGGGACGCAGACTCTGCCACATTCCTCATTAGAGTCCTGCATTTGCAGCAGCTGATTGATAATTAAAAAATCACTCCCATACAGATTCAGAGGTGAATGTTTGTTTGGTTTTTTTTACTCATTAAATGTCACATTCATAGGCATGCGCCGAGGGTGTGCTGGGTGTACATGGGCAGATTCCCCGTTTATACCCTTGACATTTCACCAAAGCCCCCTGACGGGGCTTTCAGGGCTCCAAAAAAAAAAAAAAAAAAGTTGTAAAAAAAAAAAAATTGTACGAAAATAATAAAAAATAAAGTAATAAAAATAAAAAACTACTCACAATCTCTGCGCTACTGACGCCATCCAGTGCTCTACTGACGCCGTCAGTATTTATACACACATGCATGTGTGTCGGGCA
This sequence comes from Lithobates clamitans, assembly GCA_037952925.1. Lineage (NCBI taxonomy): Eukaryota > Metazoa > Chordata > Amphibia > Anura > Ranidae > Lithobates > Lithobates clamitans. The sequence continues at coordinate 1,132,967 of JBBGZY010001028.1, read as the reverse complement.
GATTCCCCATTTACACCCTTGATATTTCACCAAAGCCCCCTGATGGGGCTCCAGGGCTCCTAAAAAAAAATAAAGCTGTAAAAAAATAATAAAAATTAAAATAATAAAAATAAAAAACTACTGACACCAATCTCTGCTCTACTGACACTGTCCACTGTTCTACTGACGCCGTCAGTACATTTACACACACATGCATATGTGCCAGGCAGATTCCCCATTTAGACCCTTGATATTTCACCAAAGCCCCCTGACGGGACTTTCAGGGCTTCTAAAAAAAAAAAAAAAAGTCTGAAAAAAAATAAAAATTGTAAAAAAATTATTAAAAATAAAATAATAAAAATAAAAAACTACTGACACCAATTTCTGCTTTACTCACACCGTCCAGTGCTCTACTGACGCCGTCAGTACATATACACACACACATGCATATGTCCAGTCAGATTCCCCATTTAGACCCTTGTTAGTTCACCAAAGCCCCCTGATGGGGCTACAGGGCTCCTAAAAAAAAAAAAAAAAAAGTTGTAAAATGAAAATAAAACTAATAAACAAAAAAACTACTGACACCAATCTCTGCTCTACTGACACCGTCCAGTGCTCTACTGACGCTGTCAGTACATATACACACACATGCATATGTGCCAGGCACATTCCCCATTTAGACCCTTGATATTTCACCAAAGCCCGCTGACAGGGCTCCAGGGCTCCTAAAAAAAAAAAAGTTGTAAAAAAATAATAAAAAACAAAATAATTAAAAAAAAACTACTGACACCAATCTCTGCTCTACTGACACCGTCCAGTGCTCTACTGACGCCGTCAGTACATATACACACACATGCATATGTGCCAGGCACATTCCCCATTTAGACCCTTGATATTTCACCAAAGCCCACTGACAGGGCTCCAGGGCTCCTAAAAAAAAAAAGTTGTAAAAAAATAATAAAAAACAAAATAAGTTAAAAAAAACTACTGACACCAATCTCTGCTCTACTGACACCGTCCACTGCTCTACTGATGCTGTCAGTACATATACACACACACATGCATATGTCCAGTCAGATTCCCCATTTAGACCCTTGATAGTTCACCAAAGCCCCCTGACGGGGCTCCAGGGCTCCTAAAAAAAAAAAAAAAAAGCTGTAAAAAAAATAATAAAAAATAAAATGATAAAAATAAAAAACTATTGACACCAATCTCTGCTCTACCCATACCGTCCAGTGCTCTACTGATGCCGTTAGTACATATATACACACACACATGCATATGTGCTATCAGATTCCCCATTTAGACCCTTCAAAGTTCACCAAAGTCCCTTGACGGGACTTTCAGGGCTCCTAAAAAAAAAAGATGTAAAAAAATAAAAATTGTAGAAAAATACACACACATGCATATGTGCCAGGCAGATTCCCCATTTAGACCCTTGATATTTCACCAAAGCCCCCTGACGGGGCTCCAGGGCTCCTAAAAAAAAAAAAAAAAAAAAAAAAAGTTGTAAAAAAATAAAAATAATAAAAAATAAAATAATAAAAATAACAAAAACTACTGACAACAATCTCTGCTTTACCCACACCGTCCAGTGCTCTACTGACGCCATCAGTACATATACACACACACATGCATATGTGCCGTCAGATTCCCCATTTAGACCCTTCATAGTTCACCAAAGCCCCCGATGGGACTTTCAGGGCTCCTAAGAAAAAAAAAAGATGTAAAAAAATAAAAATTGTAAAAAAACAATAAAAAAATAAAATAATAAAAATAAAAAACTACTGATACCAATCTCTGCTCTACTGACGCGGTCAGTACATACAGTATATACACACATGCATATTTATGTGTTTGAGCTTTGGGGTGCACACCTACGGTCACATGTACAAATGACTTCACAAATAAAAAAATGATTTGAAAAATCCTGTATTACTTCAGCACATAGAAAAAGAAAAAAAAAAAAAAAAGAAAGAAAACGAGGAAAGCATTGTTCAGCATGAAGAACTGAATTCCTCCCAGGGACACATTTTGAAAATCTGAACCATTTCTGGAAGTAGAGGACATTGGGTAATGATGGCATTTTGTGTGTATTCCTGCTTTGAACTCTCTCTATATATATTTAGATGTATGGAAAGTAGCGGGGGGTCACCGTGTATTCCCAGTGACATGAACAATACAGCAGGATGGAAGATTAAAAGACACACAAAGTGGCCTTTCTCCTCGTACTGTGCGGATGAATGTGAAGGCCGGCTCTCGGGAAGTGATAAATACGGGTCATAAATACAGATCCATAACTGCAAAGGATGTGAATGAGCGTCTTATGGATTAAGTAAAGATGAAATCTGCTAGACATGAAGGCATATTGAGGATTATACAGTGTAAAGTGATCAAACGCAGCGGCCTGCATGAATTCTCTGGGAACGGACTTGTTCATGAAAAGAGATCACAGGCTATTACTCAGATCAGGGCCGGTTTCTATACTGAGATGTCCTTATGGTACATTCACAAGAGCCTCTGTAATTCACTTAGCTGCAATAATGAATCACCATTTAAACTTTATTATTGGGTAATCACCCATGTGTAGTCATGACATCAGGTAGAATGGAATGTGAGAGCTGAAAAGAGGGGACATTATTAGAATCTGCTGAGACCCAGGCAGGCTGGACGGAGGCCTGATAAACCATGACTACACATCCACATTGTCATATTTATGTCAGGCCGCTTTAGTCTCTCGCTACCAAAAATCTTTTACTGACCGCAATAACGTCTAGAACAGGGGTGTCCAAACTTTTTTTTTTCAAAGATTTGATGAAGTGAACATGCGTGAGGGACGACCATTTTGCCTGACATTCTTTGAACCATTAAAATTAAATGCAAATTAACTAATACACTGCCCAACAAAAATTCTCCTGCCTTTGTGGCTGTGTGTGGTGAAGAGTCTAAGGATGAGCTTGGGCGTGTTATTTGGATATACCGTATTTATCGGCGTATAACACGCACCTTCACTTTAGGAGGGAAGTTTCAGGAAATTTTTTTAAATATAGAACTGTGAAGCAAAATAAGGGTTAGTGCCCATCAATGCAGCCTAATCAGTGCCCATCTGCAGCCTCACCATTGCCATGAATGCAGCCTCATCATTGCCATGAATACAGCCTCACCATTACCATGAATGCAGCTTCACCATTCCCATGAATGCAGCCTCACCATTGCCATGAATGCAGCCTCGCTATTACCATGAATGCAGCCTCGCCATTGCCATGAATGCAGCCTCGCCATTGACATGAATGCAGCCTCACCATTCCCATGAATGCAGCCTCAGCATTTCCATGAATGCAGCCTTGCTATTGCCATGAATGTAGCCTCACCATTCCCATTAATGCAGTCTCACCATTCCCATGAATGCAGCCTCACCATTGCCATGAATGCAGCCTCACCATTCCCATATATGCTGTCTCACCATTGCCATGAATGCAGCCTCCCCAATCTGATGAATGCAGCCTCACCATTGCCATGAATTGACCATTCCCATGAATGCAGCCTCACCATTCCCATGAATGCAGCCTCACAATTGCCATGAATGCAACCTCACCATTTCCATGAATGCAGCCTCATCATTGCCATGAATGCAGCCTCACCATTCCCATGAATGCAGCCTTGCCATTGCCATGAATGCAGTCTCACCATTCCCATCAATGCAGTCTCACCATTCCCATGAATGCAGCCTCACCATTGGCATGAATGCAGCCTCACCATTGCTATGAATGTAGCCTCACCATTCCCATTAATGCAGTCTCACCATTCCCATGAATGCAGCCTCACCATTGGCATGAATGCAGCCTCACCATTGGCATGAATGCAGCCTTACCATTCCCATGAATGCAGTCTCACCATTGCCATGAATGCAGCCTCCCCAATCTGATGAATGCAGCCTCACCATTGCCATGAATGCAGCCTCTCAGCCTCACCATTCCCATGAATGCAGCCTCATCATTCTCATCAATGCAACCTCACCATTGGCATGAATGCAGCCTCACATTGCCATGAATGCAGCCTCACCATTACCATGAATGCAATCTCACATTGCCATGAATGCAGCCTCCCCAATCCCATGAATGCAGCCTCACCATTGCCATGAATGGAGCCTCACCATTGCCATGAATGCAGCCCCTGAATGTAGCCTCACCATTGCCATCAGTGCAGCCTGATCCATGCCCTTCTGCAGCCTCGAAGGGGACAGGGAGGGGGCAGGATGAGCGCCAACAGATTACATACAGGAGAATCTCCTGTTTACTCGGTGGCCTCTTTAATACAAAGTCCCGCCTCCTATGATAGACAGAACAGTCGTCCAATGCCAGCCCAGGAGACAGGACTTCCTATTACAGAGGCCGCCGAGTAAACAGGAGATTCTCCTGTATGTAATCTGACGGCACTCATCCCGCCCCCTCCCTGTCCCCTCTGAGGAACGATAAATACGGTATATATTTTTTGTTGCCCCAAAGATATATATATCCAAATTATTAGTGGGGCCGTATGAAACCAGATCACGGGCCGCATCGGACTGATGCTGTCCCCACCCCGCCGGTTCTAACACTGAGAACCAAGCGATCAAACACCGACGATCGCTCGGTTCTCACAACTCTGTGAGCAGAGAGCTGGTGACTATCAGTCTCTGGCTCTCTGCTCTGCCCCCCTCACTTACTGGAGTGCTGGGCTACGGAGAGGGTGGGAGCGGCCGGCTCAACACCAGCCGGGTGCTGGTTCAGGCATGTGGGCGGATCCCACACATCTGGTCGCTATCTTTCCTGAGCCTGGACCGGCTCTTCAGCTTGTTGTCTGCTGGTCACAGGAGTGCAGAACGGACCGCACTCCAGTGATCCACTGGAGAAGTACAGCCAAACAAGCTTCCCCCATACTTCTCTTTTAAGCTCAGCGTTTAGGCTGCCTTCACACCTGAGCATCGTGTTTTTGCTTGTTTTTTTTTAAGCGTTTGTATGCACGTTTTCGAGCGTTTGTGTACAGCGCTTAGAGCGCTTTTGAGCTTTGGTGTTTTTTAATTAGCCAGTAGAGAAAAATATCATCTGTTTCATCATTTGTTACTATGTTTTTCAATTTTTTCACCCGCTTTTATTTATTAACTATTATTATTTATTCAATTATTTATTTTTTACTTATTTTTGTAAGGGGTTAAGGGTTAGGGTTTAAAGGTTAGGGTTCGTTTTTGTATTATTTATTTACTTATTTATTTATTTGGTTAGGCTAGGGGTTAGGGTATGGGATTAGGGTTGGGGTTAATATTAGGGTTAGGGGTTAGGACTAGGGTTAGGATTAGGGGTTAATATTAGGGTTAGAGGTCAGGATTAGGGTTAGGGGATAATTTTAGTGTTAGGGGTTAGGTTTTAATGTTAGGGGCTATTATTAGTGTTAGTAGTTAGGGTTTAATATTAGGGTTAAGAGTTAGGGTTTGTTTATTTATTATTATTTAATTATTGCATTTGAGCAGAAAAACGCTCAAAAAAACGCAACAAAATGCACTAAAACACTCGAATCAAGCGTTTCAATGATTTTTAATGAAACAAAAAACACACCAATCTGACCAATTCGAGCTACAAAAAAAGCTCCAGAACTTTTTTGAGCTTCAGGAGTTTTGCTTCAGGCGCCTTGGAGTGGAGATGTGAACCGTCTCCATAGAGAATAATTTATTTTTTCTCCTCCAGCGTTTAGGAGCTTTGTGCTACAAACCACTGAGGTGTGAATGGTTCCTTTGAGGCAGGTAAAAAACCCCTTCCGTTTTGCGTTTTTGCTGTGGCACCACACTGTTTAACACAGATGAAAACATGCGAATTTTCAGGTATGTGGGTGTGCCATTAACAAGTAATGGTGCCACTAAGTGTCTGGTAAAGGGCAGTGCGTTTCTATGTATGTCAGAAATGCTTCTGTGCATGTTGGGAAAGCGTGTGATTTTGCGCCCCTTCCCAAGGCATGTAGATGTGAACTCAGCTTTAGGGCTCATTGACCCTTGCTGTCGGGGGTAGTAAAAATAATCGATTAAACCATGGGTATACTGCACTCCTTGACCGCCCACCTTAAAATAATATGGCAGCCTGACAAAGATGTACACATGCCACAGTGGCAAGTTTTTGATTTTTCAGAAAAGAACATTTTAGTCAAGTGCAGGCAATACCTGTTGATCCTGCCAGACTTGTAGTGTCCATAATACTCCCTGTGAGCTGAACTGAACGTTCATTGTTATCCCTCCTAATTCAATGACAGCATACACATGGGTAGACTCCACCCATTTGTGTGCTGCCATGGAGTTAATCAGGAAAGGAAAATTAAGCTAAATATTTGATAGCAATCTCCATCTTCCTGGCTGAATCCATAGCAGAATACATATCGGTGGAATCTACCCATTTGTATGCTGCCATGGATTTAATAAGGAAGGGAAAATTAAGGTAAGTATTTGATAACAATCTCCATCTTCCTGATTAAATTCATGACAGAATACAAATGGGCAGAGTTTTCCCATTCGTATTCTGCCATGGAGTTAATCAGAAAAGGAAAATTAAGGTAAGCATTTGATAACAATTTCCATATTCCTGATGAACTCCATAGCAGCAAACAAATAGGCAGAGTCTACCCGTTCGTATGCTGCCATGGAGTTAATCAGGAAAGGAAAATTAAGGTAAGCATTTGATAACAATTTCCATATTCCTGATGAACTCCATAGCAGCAAACAAATAGGCGGCGTCTACCCATTTGTATGCTGCCATGGAGTTAATCGGGAAAGGAAAATTAAGGTAAGCATTTGATAACAATTTCCATATTCCTGATGAACTCCATAGCAGCAAACAAATAGGCGGCGTCTACCCATTTGTATGCTGCCATGGAGTTAATCAGGAAAGGAAAATTAAGGTAAGCATTTGATAACAATTTCCATATTGCTGATGAACTTCATAGCAGCAAACAAATAGGCAGAGTCTACCCATTTGTATGCTGCCATGAAGTTAATCAGGAAAGGAAAATTAAGGTAAGCATTTGATAACAATTTCCATATTCCTGATGAACTTCATAGCAGCAAACAAATAGGCAGAGTCTACCCATTCGTATGCTGCCATGGAGTTAATCAGGAAAGGAAAATTAAGGTAAGCATTTGATAACAATTTCCATCCTCCTGGCTAAATCCATAGCAACATACATATGGGTAGAATCTACCTATTTGTATGCTGCCATGGAGTTAATAAGGAAAGGAAAATTAAGGTAAGAATTGGATAACAATTTTCAATTTCCTGGCTAAATCCATAGCAGCATACATATGGGGTAGACTCCACTTATTTGTATGCTGACATGGAGAGTATAAGGAATGGAAAATTAAGTTAAGTATTCGATAACAATTTCTGTCTTCCAGATTAACTCCATGGCAGCATACAAATGAGAAGAATCTACCCATTTGTATGCTGCCATGGAGTTAATCAGGAAAAGAAAATTAAGGTAAGTATTCGATAACAATTTCCATTTTCCTGATTAACTCTATGGCAGAATACAAATAGGCAGAGTCTTCCCATTCGTATGCTGCCATGGAGTTTTTCAGGAAAGGAAAATTAAGGTAAATACTTGATAACAATTTTCCTAATTTTTTATAAGTATTCTATATATATATATATATATATATATATATATATATATATATATATATATATATATCCCTCTACTCTTTACCATCCGGTTTCCACTGGTGGTCATTCAGCAAGTAGTTGGGAAATACCACTTCCAACTCAATCCAATACATCATGCATTGTTTTTAATCTTTGTATAATTATGCAACATGTTGGATTTTTCTACTCAATTTGTCTTTTTTATATGTTAAAATAAAATCTCTTATATATAGAATGTCCTTCTAAATTTTTATTTAATTGTCTAAAAATCCCAAAACTAGAGTTTTTTTCACAAATTCTTCATAATCTTGTGGAAATCTAAAATGTTTCCACTTACATATAATGAAGATGAAGACCTCTTTGTAGTCTAAATCAGGAATACAACCTGGGTGACACTATATTTTATAATCTTCTCCCAAAGAGGCCCTTCTTCATTTTAGAGGAAGTCGTTATAAATCTGACAATCATTATTAGGAAGTTCATGACCATCATCTCTTGACCCATTCACGGTAATAAATGGCAGAGGAGTAATAAGGGGTTGAGGTTCCAGTAGCATGAACTATGAGGCTACTTAAAAAAAAATCCCGGGGGGGGGGGGGCTTCATTTGATTTGGAGGATCATCCTTTATTTCAAAGAGGTCAGTGTTAACTACGTATTTGCCGCACATAAAAATATAGAAGGTATACAGGTGGCCATCCTTTCAACATGCTTGAAAACTAGGAATACCTTTCATTATGAACTTCTCAACTGGAATTCGTTTCAGCCCATTAAACTCCACAACCAGTCACCCATTTTTTTTTTAAGTGTATTTATTAATAAATTAGTTCTTGTTCATCTACATACAACTAAAATTTCCAAAAATATACGACCACCAACTGGCCAAGAAAAAAAAAAAAAAACAATAAATGTGTACCATGTATCATGTCGACACTACATTATATTATTGTCATGTTATTCCATATCTCCTTTTACTGCTGATAAGATGATGATTAGGGCGACTAACGTGTTTGACATGTAACCTCATATCTGTGCTCGTTTTTCTTGTTCAATTGGGAATTACCACATTTAGCTTTTATAATATGTAAATGTGTGTATGGGATATATTTATAGGCTTTTCCATGTTGTTATTATTATACAAAGTGTCAGACTTTTAAGGCACCAAGACAATAATATGTATTTTATTAAATACATTTACATGTAAAAACCTTTTCACCGAAAGCACATAACAATCAATACATTCTCATTAATGAACAGAGCGGAAGTAATTGTAAATGTAGAATCCTCGTTGTCATTTGGCTGTGTTTTTTTTTTTTTTTTTTTGGGGGGGGGGGGGTTGTGCTGTGACTTCACTTCCCTCCCCCCTTTTCTCTCCTCTAGTATAGCATGTCTTGTCTCAACTGTCACCTAGCCTGTGCACACTTAGCAAGTTACCAAACCACCGTGTGGCCTGACATCAAAATTGAGCTTATTCAACAAAGCCGTAACACGTGAGGATGTGATACTCCATGTGAGAAAAGTTAAAGGACGTTTGCAAATGACCAAAAACCTAAAGCTAGCTGAATTTTGCCCAATTCCTGCCGAGTCGACCAAAATTCCAAGCAGTGTGTAGACCCTGTCCACACATCTCCAGGCTCAACAACAACAAAAAAATGGAAGGAGTCAGGTTAAAAATAGTCAGCCAAACAGTAGCTGCATCCTATCATATGCAGTAATTGTTTGGGTATTCAAGCAGACACAGATATCATGGTGGCTTGAATACAATAGCTGGCATGGAAGATTTCCCCATCTACGTTGTTTAGGATGGATGGCAGAATCTAGTGATTTTCTCACATTCAGCCCATGTGTATAGCTTGTAGGGTAGGCCATAGCTCCCAACTGTCCCTGATTTCGAGGGACTGTCCCTGATTTGGAGTAATGTCCCTCTGTCCCTCTTTCCTCCTCATTTGTCCCTCATTCTGGTCTGATCTCTATAGTTGTATATAAAATGCACTATTTATCGTTCAAAAAGTGTTTCCCAGTGCTAAACCTTTTATCCAATTTCTAAATTGCTGCATTCGTAAATTTTAAAAGACAATGTAAAGGAATAGTAGTGGTAAAAAAATACCCTTGTGGGTTTAAGTAACCTTTTTTTTGGGTTAATTCTCCTTTAAGGGGTGTGGCAGGATGGGGGGTGTGTCCTATGCCTATATACGTTTGCTAGTAGGTGTCCCTCATTCCCATCTCAAAAGGTTGGGAGGTATGGGGTAGGCGGTAGACACTTTCTCCATGTTCACCTCCTCCTTGGGCTCCAAGAGTGGGTCACATAGTGGTCTACCCCAGGGTTGGCTTTTCTGCTATGCTGGGCACCTTGAACAGGGTCACTTGCCTTGCACACGGGGTATACCTGTGTAGACTTGAGCAACAAACTGTGCTCCAGTTAACTCTCTTCATGTTGATATACACCACTACGGTCACTTGTTGCATTTAGGAGGGACACGCAGAGCCAATGCCCTCTCCACCTGTCCAGCGTATCTTCACTACCTCGCTACCAGTAACCCACTGAGCATCTAGTGCGGTCTCCATATGTGCCCTGCCATAACTCCTCTTCTTCTGTACCTGGGCACAGGCTGAGGACCTCTGCGACACTGATCTGTTCCAATTGCTATGGGAGATGGACCGCTCACGGAGAGAGTGCCGACAACAACTCCCTCGCTGCAAGGGGCTGTCCCACCTGTCACAGGCACACGCTTCACGACAGGCTGCTTGGTAAACCTCTGTTACCCTTAATAACCGATTGCTTTACTTTGCACCACGTTCCTCCTGCGGTGCTGTCAGGGCCATCTTTAATATTGATTGGACCCTGGGCAAAACATTTCTTGGGGCCCCCCCATGCAGTTTCGCTCTCCACCTGCTCTGAGACATACAATAAATAGCAGCTAGACTCAAAATCAGTTTACTGAATCAGATCAGACAGCTGTTGTGATTGGTTGCCAGAGGTTACATTGTATCATTACTGCTCACTGACTGGTTGCTAGAGGTTACAGCACACATTACGGCTCACTGATTAGTTGCTAGAAGTTACAGCACATGATTTCTGCTTGTTGATTGGTTGCTAGAGATTACTGTGGATATGACCTCAGGGGAGCATGATATACATATCAATGCCGCTGGCCGCTGCTATTTACGTATAAATGGCACCACTATTTACATATGAATGTCGGTAATTTAAATGTAAACACAGGGTCTGCAGGTGAGTCATCTGTACACAACAAAAAGGGCAGAGCTGGGCAGCATTAGTAGCAGCATTTCACACTGAGATATTGGGACACAGCACGGGACTAAAACCTAAAGGGACAAGAGAATTTAAACCAGGATAGTTGGCAAGTATGAGGCAGTTGCTTTGGGCCCCACAACAATGACAGGGCCCAGGGTAGCTGCCCCTTTTGCCCTGCTTTAAAAACGGCCCTGGGTGCTGTCTTCATACAACACAAAACACTCTCCTGCGCTCAGGAGCTAAGTCAGTGGTGTAGCCAGCCCATTGGGAACAATATGGAAAGTCAAAGGTCTTGCTGCCATCCTCAGAATAATGGGTATCCTTAGGACTGAAACATATAGAAAAACAGGGAGGGCGGACCGACCTTGCGCATTACCAAAGATAAATTTTATTTAAATAAAAGCAAGAGTCATACTCACAAACAAACGTTAACATTGCTCCAAGAATTCGGAACTGTGTCTTCTAGACACCTGCAACCTGGACTGGGTGTTAGGAGGAACCAGATGGTATCGCAAATGGCTTATGCGTTACGAGGGAGTACCCTCTTCATCAGAGCCTCAGCTGTCTTCAAACACCATTGTGCTTTACTGACCCACGCTGTAGGCTCTGTGTGGTGCTGGTTACTTGCATACACTCCTTTAGCAACTTCAGACTAGACAAGGACAACGTTTCAAAAGCCTTACTGGAAACTTAGCGTAACAGAAGAAAGTGTTCAGTCTTTTCCTAACATCACTAATCCCTAACTCAGGCTTGTGGCTGCCCCAGCGTACCTGCACAGGCAAGAGTCCATCTATGGCAGAGTCCATTGTGGCCGTATCCAGGGCTGGTATCTACGGGGGGGGGCTACAGGTCCCAGCAATCCCCCTACATGATGGATGTGACAGCAGGCAGGCTTACTCTCCGAAGTGGAACTGCTCCCCTTCTCTCTTCTCTGTAAGCAGCTGGAGCTGAACATGGAGGGGAAATCTTCCAATGGGGAACTAATTCTGGTGACACCCCCGAGATTCCCCCCCTTTTGGATGGATTTCCTCTTACTTCCTGTTTTCTTCCTGTTTTGGCTCTGGGACAGGAGGTGAAGGGAAATCTCCACAATGGGACACAGATGGAAAAAGAAAACAACTTACAGGGGTGATAACCCTCCTTTACTATATCCAAAAAGAAAAAACAAGTTTTGCCTTTAGCTCTCCTTTAAATATAACTGCAACGCAACTTGTCTTTGACCGTATCTATCATTCGAACAGTAAAATGATCAAAACGGTAGGTGGTAGCATTAATCTATTTGGTCATTTTTGTGAATGAAAGCTGGTTGAAATTGCTTGAAATGTTGACATATACATTTCCCAGCCACTCTATTAGGTATTTGCTAGTCACAGGTTGGACCCCCTTTTGCCTTCATACTTCGTGGCATAGATTCAATTAGGTGTTGGAAACATTCCTCAGAGATTTTGCTCCATAGTGACATGATAACATCACGCACTTGCTGCAGATTTGTCGGCTGCACATCCATGATGCCAATCTCCCACCACATCCCAAAGGTGCTCTATTGGATGAGATGTGGTGAGTGTGGAGGCCATTGGAGTACAGGGACCTCATTGTCCAGTGGTGAGATGATTGGAGCTTTGTGACATGGGGCATTATCCTGCGGGAAGGAGCCATCAGAAGATGGGTAGACTGTAGTCATAAAGGGATGGACATGGTCAGCAACAATACTCAGGTAGGCTTTGGTGTTTAAACGATGCTGAATTGGTACTAAGGGGCCCAAAGTGTGCCAAGAAATTATCCCCCCCACCATTACACCACCACCAGCCTGAACTGTTGATACAAGGCAGGATGGATCCATGCGCCAAATTCTGACCCAACCATCTGAATGTTGCAGCTGAAATCCAGACTCATCAGACCAGGCAACGTTTTCCAATCTTCTATTGTCCAATTTTGGTAAAACTGTGAGAATTGTAGCCTCAGTTTCCTGTTCTTAGCTAACAGGAGTGCCACCCAATGTGGTCTTCTGCTGCTGTAGCCCATCTGCTTCAAGGTTTGATGTGTTGTGCTTTCAGAGATTGTGTTCTGCATACCTTGGATGTAACGAGTGGTTATTTGAGTTACTGTCGCCTTTCTATCATCTGGAACCAGTCTGCCCATTCTCCTCTGACCTCTGACATCAACAAGGAATTTTCCTCCAAACAACTGTCACTCACTGGATATTTTCTCTTTTTTGAACCGTTCTCTGTCAACCCGATAGATGGTTGTGCGTGAAAATCCCGGTAAATCCGCAGTTTTTGAAATACTCAGACCAGCCCGTCTGGCACCAACGACCATGCCGCGTTCAAGGTCACTTAAGGCGGAGTTCCCACTGTTAATTTGCCATCACAACGGGCGTTGTCATCGGAAGTGCCCGCCCCGCCTTGTGATGGCAACAAAGCCCTCGGCTCTGCCCAGTGACTCCTGGGAAATGATGAAAGACATCTCCCAGGAGCACTAGCAAGCACGGGCGCCGTGGGAAATGACGTCAGGCGCCTTGGAGAGGAAGAAGCAGATTACGAGGGACCCCCTAGCAACAGACCTGAAAAGGTGAGTAAAAAAAAAAAAATTTTTTTCCAAAGGTTGTTATTTATATTGAATGCAGCAGAATAATGTAAAAAAAAAAAAAAATTATGACTGGAACTCTGCTTTAAATCCCCTTTTTTCCCCATTCTGATGCTCAGTTTGAACTTCAGCAAGTCGTCAGCCAGGAGCGTGCACAAGACAGATAAGAGGGTACAGCACAGCTTGAGGTTGTGTCGATACAGCCTGAATTTTCTTTGTACAGAACAGCCAGAAGCCTAGCAGTCCTCCAGGTTGTGTATTTCCTCAGTTCCAGGGTATCCCATGCTCTCCATCCCTATCCAAGTTACTGTTCCAAGAAAAACCCAAAAGAAACCCCTAGAGTCATCTTTTGAGCCAAAGGAAGAATGCTGAAAATGCCATGTGGCTGGCGGCGTATGCCCAAATTACCAGCGGCTCCTGTGAGGGGGGGGGGTCGGGACACTGCTATAATAGATTCAGCTGAATTTTGTTTGAAAGCCCTTAAACTGTCAAACAGACCTGTTGTTTGAATGGAATCCCAGACGTGTTAAACAGGTTTCATTACAATTTGTCACAGTCACCATCAGAATTTTGCGTCTCTGAGAAAACATTTTTCATCCTGCCATTTTTCTTATCACTACGGTCAAAAAAAGTTTGTTGTTTTGACCCCACTAACTAACCATGAGAAAAGTTCCGAAAGCAAAAATTTCACAACTAAGTTCTGCCGGTGTCCGGGCCATTTTCAGGACACCGGTGTTCGGGCCATTTCCAGTAGCCCATTGTTTGCAGAAATGACTAGAATCGGAAACATTACCAGGGCATACATCTCTGCCGGTCTACCAACGTACTCTGTTTAAAGCAGGTTGTATCATGTTAAAAATCATGAGAAGCCTTGCTCCGAGTTACCTCTGTTCACGCTTCTACGAACGAGTTCTGGGAAGATCACTTAGATCGGGCAGAAGAGACCTCCTCCACATCTCTGTGCCTAAGAAGACCCAGCGTGGTGGCCGAGCTTTCCCCCACTAGGGTGCCGTGCTGTGGAACAGCCTCCCTGTTGAGCTCCAGGAGGCCCCTACTTGGTCTTTCGAAGGAAACTGAAGACTTGGCTCTTCACACAAGCCTTTCCTGCATAGCCTCTCTTGTTCCATCTCTCATGCTGCTTCCCTGCTGCTGTTTCCTCCTAGCCCCTGGGTTTTTTTACAGGGACACCGCCAAGCACGTCGGGACCCTACGGGGTAAATGACCACACTATATCAAGGTGAAACTTAACTCAACTCAGCTCTTTGTAGCCAACCCAACAGTATCATTTTGGAAAGTCTAGTGGAGAGATTATGGAAAATAGGGTTAAATGTGGAAGTCCTATCTTTAAATTTGTTATCTACGAAGAAAAATATCATCAGATTGAAATTATTTATTTATTGAACGTGACACCACAATAATATCCCGACAATCAGTGTGATCCTGATTGGTCCATTGGAGGTCGTTTAATTAGCGGTAGAAGCCTAGGTGTTTATTCCTGTTAGATTAAACCCTGAGCTCAGGCATAAGGAATAAACCTTAGTGTTGATTTCAAAGCAAGAAGCCCTTCACAAACGGATCATAAATCTGGAGATGACAACATCACAGGGTGAGAAGTAAATTCATTTTACTGAGCTGTAAAGACATCTCAGAAAGAATGAAGTCTCAGGGAAGATTTATTGCTCCTTTTAAAAGGGGGCTCTGTGTCCTGTGTATGAAGCACACCATCAATGATAACCCAGCCGGGAACTTTGGCTTTACTCCAGATGTATCTTCATCACTGATGCCTCTCTAGTTTGTTCTAAAAGAATGCAGCTACAGGCATCATCTTAGTATGGGTCTTTTTCAGTCAACGATGCCCCCCCCCCTTCTGCTGCCTTCCCGGGCTCTACCGTCCCATCAGGGAGCCTAGGACCAAGATTGGTGGTTCTGCTGGCTGACCATAGACATGACAGAGGACTGGATCATCCCCGACTCATCTCTATGGTCTAAGATAGTGGGCTGCAAATTGTGGCCTGGGGGGCAGGATGTGTCCCTTTGCTTGCCTTTATCTGGCCCTTGGGGCACTATTTCACCAACTGACACCAATGATGGAGCACCATTCCCTCTACTGACACCATTAATGGTGCACTGTTCTTCTTATTGATATCGCCAATATTCCTCCCATTTAAAAACAATGATGGGGCACTGATGCCCGGGGCATTTTGTACTTCCACTGACCACAATACGCCTCCCCTAAAGCCTAAAGGAGAGTAAACTGGCCCTTTGCTTAGAAAGTTTGGAGACCCCTGGTCTAAGATACTGGAAGCGATGAGTATTTTATGATGAGAAAACAAAGCAGATATGGCGCTGTTCTACTGCTAACAAATAGCGGTGTAAGGATACATAAGCTACTTCCTTTGGAAAAAATCCTAAAGACTAACAAGATATTGTACAGTATAATTAAAAAGTTCACCGATGTGTATCAATTGTGTGATATCAAATAAAACCAAGCCAAAAACTACTTGTACTATGTGGTCTTGCATTAAAACTAAAAATCAAACAAAGTGTGTGATCCTTGGCGTGGAAAGTCAATATATATAGTACCCATTAGGATAAAATAAAAACACTAAATAAAATTGTTGTGCATACTTAAACAATCTAAGGTGCAATTGCAATTCATATGCATGCTGAAACGTTCTGAAGTGCTAATAATTGTTTTTAAAACCAAACAACAGGCAGATCTCCTATGTCTACATTACTATAATGTCCATTTCAAAAATTAAAATAATAGAAAAAACATCGAAAAAAAACACCAGATACAAAAATATATAAATAAAATAGTTTATGAGTTATAAAGTGCTCTTGTGCCCGTGAAGAAAATCCTCTTTCTAGTCTGATGGACTTTTCAGTGAGTCAGCACACCGTGCATATCTTATTTCGTGCTCCTATTCCAGCTGCACTCACCAGATTCTTCTCCCCCTCCTGGGGTAAAAAGCATCCACAGTATGTGCCACTGTGTAGCAATATAGAAAGAAGACCGTCCTTAGTACTGGCTATGAGGAGATTCCATTTATATGTTGCACGTCATGGAAGAGAGAGAGGGAGCCCAAATAGCGTAATACCGTATCAAACTGTTTTAATAACAAACGGATGAAAAGGTACTCACATACGGTAAAATTAACAAAGGCATTTGTTGCTCACACCAACGCCTGTGACAGGAAGTGACGTATGCTGGCTCCGCCCTACGCGTTTCGTCACTCTGACGTCATCTGGAGCGTGCATAGTGCTTGCTACAGTTCCTGTTTATAGTACTTAGTGATTTACATACTTCATTGATAATTGCGGCCGCCATTTTTCAAGTGATATTGCAGACAGAAGTCCCGTCGGCCATTTTGGGTGTGATATGCAGACCGAAGCCCGCTATGTTGAAGCCTGTGTGCAAAATGACGGTCCTTATTGTAATATTTCAAATCCGAAGTTCGCTTTTTAATAAAGATGCGAACTAAGTTTTGCATCAATATCCTATCATATTGTATAAAAATAACTGAGTAATAATAACCGCTCAGTGTGGGTATGTCGTCCCGTCCTCCTATACCGCCCATCTCTGAATGACGAAAAAGTGTCCGCTCTGGTGGCCATTTTTAGCGTGATAATGCAGACCGAAGTCTGTCATTCCCAGACAACGGAAGATATCCATCCTGGCGGCCATTTTGGGTGTGATAATATCGACCGAAGTCCATAATGGTATTAGTCACCCCCCATTACTGAACTTGTTAAAGGTGTGTTTCACTAGGCAGAAGTTCGTAATCGCCATGCATAGTAGTATAACTAAACTACATTCTTAATCCATTATACAAATTCCGTGCAAGATCACCAGTACTATAAATAGTGTCATTAATGTATTATACAGGTATTGTTGAAACACATATTAAAATGCATATTAAAATGCTATGTTCTAATCCAAGTATCCCGACATCGATGAATAAATATATTGTGCAAAACAGCATGAATAAATAAGATATATTATAAATGTCATATAGAAATAAAAATTAGTATTAATAAAAAAGGAAAAAATTATTTTATTTAAAAAAAGGATTAAATGAAAAATTAAAAAATATTTTATAACAGGTGCATGCAGATGAGTATTTTGTCACTTTCGGTTTCACTGGATGTCATTACTGGCTTGGGCCAGTAGCGACCGGCCACGAGCGATCGTGAGCACGAGAGACAGAACACGGAAGTGTGTGTGTAAACACACAAATCCCTGTTCTGAGAGCAGTGACAGATTGTGTGTTCCTATTAGCTAGGCACCACGATACGTCACTTCCTCCAGTCAGTCCCCTCCCCCTTCAGTTAGAATCACCTCCCATGGAACACAGTTAACCCCTTGATCGCCCCCCTAGTGTTAACCCCTTTCCTGCCAGTGACATTTTTACAGTAATCAGTGCAATTTTATAGCACCGATCGCTGTATTAATGCCAGTGGTCCCAAAAATGTGTCAAAATTGTCCGATGTGTCCGCCATAATGTCACAGTCATGATAAAAATCGCAGATCGCCGCCATTACTAGTAAAAAAATAAATAATAATAAAAATGCTATAAATCTATCCCCTATATTGTAGACGCTATAACTTTTGTGCAAACCAATCAATATATGCTTAATGCGTTTTTTTTTACCAAAAATATGTAGAAGAATACATATGGGCCTAAACCGAGGAAAAAAAATTGCTTTTTTTTTTTAAAAAAAAAGGCTATTTATTATAGCAAAAAGTACAAAATATTGTGTTTTTTTTTTTAAATTGTCGCTATTTTTGTTTATAGCGCAAAAAATAAAAACTGCAGAGGTGATCAAATACCACCAAAAGGAAGCTCTATTTGTGGGGAAAAAAAAAGACATTAATTTTGTTTGGGTACAACGTCGCACGATCGCGCAATTGTCAGTTAGAGCGACGCAGTGCCGAATCGCAAAAAATGTCCCGGTCATTCAGCAGCCAAATCTTCCGGGGCTGAAGTGGTTAAAGCGTGACATGTTTGGTATCTATTTACTCGGTATAACATCATCCTTTTATATTTTACAAAAAAAATTGGGTATTATATTGTGTTTTTGTGCTCTCAAGTTTATTCAAATGTATTTCTTCCAAAAAATGTACATGTCATTACATTCTGCAAATTCCGCGTAACATAAAAGAATATCAACACCCACCATTTTATTCTCTAGGGCAGTGATGGCGAACCTTGGCACCTCAGATGTTTTGGAACTACATTTCCCATGATGCTCCTGCGCTCTGCAGTGTAGCTGAGCATCATGGGAAATGTAGTTCCAAAACATCTGGGGTGCCAAGGTTGGCCATCACTGCTCTGGGGCGTCTGCTTAAAAACATATAATGTTTGGGGTTAATTTCTTGTAAAATAATGCTGATTTTTTACATATATGTGAGAAGTGTCAGATCAGGCCTGGTCTTAACATGGTTAACGTTTGTTTCAGTTTTGAACTTTTTAAACTGATTATAGCAGTGCAATGCAGGAAGAGGAGGCGGACGGGAGGGCCTTGGACACTATTAGAAAGTGTTTGCACTCACCGGCCACTTTACTAGGTACTCCTGTTCAACTGCTGGACAACACAAATTGCTAATCAGCCAATCACATGGCAGCAACTCAATGCCTTTAGGCATCTAGACGTGGCGAAGACGACTTGCTGAAGTTCAAACTGAGCATCAGAATGGGGGAAGAAAGGGGATTTAAGTGACTTTGAATGTGGCATGGATGTTGGTGCCGGACGAGCTGGTCTGAGTATTTAAAAAACTACTGATCTACTGGGATTTTCACGCACAACCATCTCTCAGGTCTACAGAGAATGGTGGGAAAAAAAAGAGAAAATATCCAGCGAGGTGTGGGGTTCTAGAGTGCTGAAACACCTCTAGTCTGTATTGTACTAATATAGTTTTTCTTTATTATATATAGGTCGAAGGGAGGACCTATGAAAGACAAGAACGTCTGTTTTTTGCAGTGTTTATGAGTTCCTCCTCCTTATGACATAATATGAGATCCTCGTAATCATTTCACACAACGGGTGGATGGATCTCTCTGGTTCTCTCTGGGTTGAGGTTCTAGGTAGTGGGCTCTCTTTTCCCCCCACCACCACTCTCGTCATGTGAAGTCATGACAGGACTCATAAACCTATTTAATTGAAAGGAATTCCTTCCCAGAAGTCCTCAGTGAGTGGTTCCTTCCCGGCAGTGAGCAGGGTTGGGGGCTGGAAGGGGGGGGGGGGGGTTGGTTTAGGATCCATTGCTGGAGATAAGGGATGGGAAAAGATTAGTCAGACAAGGTGGCTCTGTTTATTTATGGACTTATGTTTCAGTGGATTTCATGTTTGAAACAGTTCATTCTTCAGGTGTGACTAGAATGGACTTAGTCACCCGGCTCTACGTAATTCATACTCGGGCTTATAACTTATTGCAGAACATCAGAAGTCTACAAGAAGTTCTGTGATCATGTGCTGCCCCAGGCTGGATTGTGACACCTTACATCCTTTTCATCTCGGCTTTTTATCATATTTCATTCACAGAATGCACACTTTATGTACACAGAGAATTGACAGAAACTTTGTTCACGTTTCCTGGCAGAGAATGTGAGTTTATTGGGTGTAAGAAATGGCTCTTCTCAGCGGTTTAGCTCATTCAATCCAAAATAGCTCACGTGGGTGGCCATGGACAGGCTGGTCCACCTTTGCTGGAATCAACACACTAATGCCCCGTACACACGGTCGGAATTTGTTCGGACTTTCCAACAACAAAATCCTAGGATTTTTTCAGACGGATGTTGGCTCAAACTTGTCTTGCATACACACGGTCACACAAAGTTGTCGGAAAATCCGATCGTTATCAACGCGGTGACGTAAAACACATACGTTGGGACTATAAACGGGGCAGGGGCCAATAGCTTTCATCTCTTTATTTATTCTGAGCATGCGTGGCACTTTGTCCGTCGGATTTGTGTACACACGATCGGAATTTCTGACAACGGATTTTGTTGTTGGAAAATTTAATAGCAAGCTCTCAAACTTTGTGTGTCGGAAAATCCGATGGAAAATGTGTGATGGAGCCTACACACGGTCGGAATTTCCGACAACAAGGTCCTATCACACATTTTCCGTCGGAAAATCCGACCGTGTGTACGGGGCATTGGACATCCTAATCCAGCCCGGGTAACACTGAGCTCTGCAACATGCACTAGCCCCCAACTGTCCCTGATTTCGAGGGACTGTCCCTGATTTGGAGCAATGTCCCTCTGTCCCTCTTTCCCCCTCATCTGTCCCTCATTTTGGTCTCGTCCATATAGCTGTATATAAAATGCACTTTTTATCTTTCAAAAAGTGTTTCCTAGCGCTAAGACCTTTCATCCAATTTCTAAATTGCTTCATGTGTACATTTTAAAAGCCAATATAAAGGAATAGTAGTGGTAAAAAAAAAGCCCTTGTGAATTTGATTAACCTTTTTTGATTAACCTTAAATTCTCCTTTAAGGGGGTGTGGCAGGGGGCGTGTCCCATGCCTGCATTACGTTTGCTGGTAGGTGTCCCTCATTCCCATCTCAAAACGTTGGGAGGTATGCACATGCACAGTAAACGCACAACCATCTCTCGGGTCTACAGAGAATGCTGGGAAAAATCTCTATCTTATATAGTAAGAAGGGTCGCTGGTTCGAATCCCAACCACGACACTACCTGCCTGGAGTTTGCATGTTCTCCCTGTGCCTGCGTGGGTTTCCTCCGGGTACTCTGGTTTCCTCCCGCACTCCAAAGACATGCTGGTAGGTTAATTGGATCCTTTCTAAATTGTCCCTAGTGTGTATGAATGTGAGTTAGGGACCTTAGATTGTAAGCTCCTTGAGGGTAGGGACTGATGTGAGTGTACAATGTATGTAAAGCGCTGCATAAATATACTACCATGTTATACCCTATTGTGATGTAGGATGATATGTTTCAAAATTATGAAGATAATTTATATGTCTCATAGAGTCTACGATCCCCCTGAAGATGACCACTTTATGGTCGAAACGCGTCGGGGATACAACACCCCATAGCCCCTACTATGTAACCATGTTTTACGTTTTTTGTATATGTTGTTTGCATGTCATGTTGTGGAATATGTATTACATCATTTGGCCAGATTTTCATACACTGGATTTTAACTATACTGTGATTTCTGGTAATCTGTGAATAAATAATTTTCCAAACATTGATTACAATTTTGACTATGTTTACATTGCTGTCCAAAGCCCCATTGGGGAAATTGCCTTTTGTTTTCATGCACAGTAAACACTTCCTGCACATCGGGATTGGGGGTCTGAAGGATGCATGTATCAGGAAAAAACGCCCAATACCAGTGTTTGTTTCATCACCGAAAATATTTTGACTTAACTACTTCCCGTCCCGCGATGTAACAGTATGTCGCTCGCTTCGCTCGGCATAGTTTTATTCAAGCTCTATGTCAACTTGGATGGTGGGACTTGAACCTGGACTCAGTGCGCAGGCGCCGTGTAGAGCTGATGATCAGCTGTTCAACTTCGGAGTCTTTCGGCGGCTTCGTAGTCGTTCGTACTGCGCAAGCGCAGCGCATGCGCAGTACAGGGGGTCCTTAAGACACCGGCATCGTCCCGGTACCATTTTTTTTTTTTTTAGAGTCAGAGGTCGGCTCTCTTGTAATAGCAACCGGAGCAGCTCACCAGTCAATTGTCGACCGTGCAATTGTCAGTTAAAGCGACGCAGCGCTGTATCGCGAAAAATGGTCTGGTCATTAAGGGCGAAATTCTTCCGGTCCTTAAGTGGTTAATGTTGGTAATCTATTCAGGTAATATATGCAATGGCATTACAGCCAATAGATTTTACAGTGCGTTACTTTAGGCCTCATGCACACTGGACATTCTAAAAGCGGCAGTTGCATTAGCTGTAGAAAACTGTAGCTGCAGAATGAGTTTTGCAGCATTTTTGCAGTAACGTTGTTCAGCGTTTTTTTAGCTTTTTTTTAACAAAACTATACTCTCACAAAAGTGGAACATGTTCTATTGTGGATTGGATAGATTACCATCAGGTTAAGCACCACATCCCTTGATTAGATGAAAATAGCAACAAATTTGTATGGGACTTTTCAGGTGCGACACAAAGTGGAACCAAAGGATCTTATTTAATTAAAATTCAATATTTAATTTAACAAAAAGCTAAAATATCATCTTCACATAAACATTTCAAGGTATAGCCCCTATAATTTGGTCCTTACGTTCATAGCAGCATTATTATAGATCCCAACATGTTTTGCCCTGTAATTGGGCTTCCTCAGGGGACGCTATTCACTAAGAGACAAAGCCTTCCTGCCATTCAGTATATATATATATATATATATATATATATATATATATATATATATATACTCCCACAAAAGCTTAGGGATCAAAAACACTGATAAACGCAGAATAGCTGCATTTTTAAGCTTTTATCAGTGTTAGAGGGTTTTTACAGCTGAAAAACGCCTCTTAAAACCCTCTAGTCCTAGGGGGGGTTTTCCAACCAGAAAACGCCCGTGCCAAAAAAAGCTGATAACAGCCTATGTGTGCATGGACACATATGAGAACATGCTGGGGAGTTTACTGGCTGCAGAAAAAAATACATGAAGCCAAAAACAGCAGCTGTAAAAACATCCCGTGTGCATGAAGCCTAACTGAAAATTGCGCGGTCATGCGACGCTATACACAAAATGTATGTCCCCCCCTCACAAATAGAGCTTTCTGTTGGTGATATTTGATCACTTTTTTTTGCGCTATAAACAAAAGACCGAAAATTTTGAAAAAAACCCCAAACAATATTTCTGCTATAAAACACATTCAATAAGGGGGAGGAGGAGCTGCTGTTGACCAAGATGGCCGCGCGTTGAGACAGCATGTCGCAATAGAGCATGCAAAGAGAAGGCTGAGCAGCTAACCATCAGATCAGCTATTTTAGAGTAGTAGTCATAAACTTTTGAATAGCAACTGTGGCAGGCCTGGATTAGCTCATATCTGGCTTCATCTGGCAACTATTCGGGTGGCGTGATATCCCTTTTGCTCGGGGGCCGTAGTGCTGGGAGTCTGGTGTCTGGCTAGTGAACACCCCTGGACTGTAGCCGGAACCTCGTGGAAGCCTCGGCGGTGGTCGGAGGCTCTCGGCTCACTTCGGGATTGGAGGAGGTGCCTGGTGAGGTCAGAGGCTCGGAGGGGAGTGTTGCCAGATCGTGGTTGGAGCCCAGCGGAGACCTTGAAAAAGAAAGATAAAATAAGTAAAATGGATGGTACAAATAAGAGCAATACAGGGGCACAATCAACCCAAACAACAGACATAAAGGAGTTTTTTCAGCAACTACAATCCTCACAAACATCACAAGGGTTATTAAATATAATAGAATCATTCACAACCCTAGGAACTACGGAGGAGGAGGAGATGGGGCAATTCAGGAATAGCTCACCAATCAATATAATTAGATCGACAACAGAGACAGAGGAAATGGAGAAGGAGAAATGTGAATCATCCACAACCCTAGGAACTACGGAGGAGGAGGAGATGGAGCAATTCAGGAATAGCTCACCAATCAATATAATTAGATCGACAACAGAGACAGATGAAATGGAGAATGAGAAATGGGAATCATCCACAATCCTAGGAACTACGGAAGAGGAGGAGATGGGGCAATTCAGGAATAGCTCACCAATCAATATAATTAGATCGACAACAGAGACAGATGAAATGGAGAAGGAGAAATGGGATATGAAAGCCTATATTTGCTCCCTACCTACAAAGGAAGATATGGATCAATATGTGTATAGCTTAGAAAACTCATATAAAACAGAATTACAGGAACTTAAGACATCTGAACAAAACACCCAAGAGAAAGTAGATACAATAGATATCAGAATGGCGGCTATGGAGCAAAACATGGCACAAGTCGAAGGAAAAATACAGGCGAAAGATTGATGCTTAAAACAGGCCATAAATGTTATAGATGACCAAGATAATAGAAATAGAAGAAATAACATAAGGGTTAGAGGCATGCCTGAAATTTGAGTCCAAAGGATCTGACACCAACACTATAGAATATATTTAATAAATTAACACAAACCCCCCCTACAACGGAAATAATACTCGATCAAGCTCATAGAGTAATGGGGCCTAGAAAACCAGACCCCACAAGACCAAGAGATGTAATATGTAGGATACATTATTTCCAAATAAAAGAGAAGATCATGTTAGCTGCTTAACAAAGTAAAAATATAGAGTTTGAAGGGACACAATTAACACTATTTCAGGATCTCTCCAAACATACATTAAACCTGAGAAGAGCATTGAAACCCCTCCTGGAACTTCTTCAAAAAACACAGACATTCAATACAGATGGAAATTTCCATTTCAGCTTTAAGCACAATATGAAGGCCTAACAGCAGCCTTCAGAGATTTAAAGAATTTACCCGAATTCTTAAAGATTCTCCAGCTCCCTGAAGTAAAATTACCATACTGGCCCAGAATAAACTTTGAAACATCTACCAAACCCTGGAGAAAAGATCAAGGACTCTCTCAAAAATTGGAAGAAACAAGAAGGGACTATAAACTTTTACTTCCCTCCGGACCCCTCAATGAATTAGCATGTATGAGAAAATGGGAAAACGAAATAGAGAGTCCGATTTAATAGAATGGGACAAGGCATTTTCACGAATACATACATTATCGGTAGCGGTTAAACATCAAGAAAAAAATTATAAAATCGTGATGAGGTGGTACTGGAGCCCAGTGGACCTAAATGAAGGCAATACAGAGATTTGTTGGAGATGTCTTAAGGATAGAAGAACAATGACACATACCTGGTATTGATGTGATATGGTGAGGGATTTCTGTTATAGGATATTTGAAATATATCAGATGGTGTCAGGAATCGAGATACAACCAAATGTTAATATATTGATACTATCCATAATAACAGGGTCAATGAAATCCATAAAGACGGATATTCTTCACCATATGATAAACAGCTGCCAGAACAATAACAGCCCGAAGATGGTGAAAAACGAAAAGTCCTACAATAGCGGAATGGGTTTGTGAAATGAACGAAATACAGCATACAGGAGAGAAGAGAACGTAAGGAATCAAATGACAAAAATATGGCAACAATGGGAAGAGTTTCGGTTCTTGACAAACATGATACAATATTTATGAAAGGGAACACACCACCCCATGGAGGTGGGAGGTTTTTTTATGTTTTTTTGTTAGTTTTTGTTGTTGTTTTTTTGTGTTAAAGTTGTGGGATGATTGGAATGGGAGACAATGTATGAGGCCCTGTGTAGGTGACAAAGGAAAGATGGAAGGATATAGAAAGGGAAGATACAAGGAATTATTGGCTTTTGTCTGGGACACAGGATATTATTTATAGTTATAAAGTAAGGTAAGCTACATGTCTTTGGTAAGAAAAAAAAAATCCCAATAAGCGTATTTTAATTGGTTAGTTATAGCGTCTACAAACTATGAGATATATACTGGAATTTTTATTTATTTACTAATAATGTTGGTGGTCAGCGACTTATAGCAGGACTGCGATATTGCGGCAGACAATTGGACACTAACTGACATTTTGTAGGAACCAGTGACACTAATACAGTGATCAGTACTAAAAATATGCACTGTCACTGTACTAATGACACCGGCTGTGAATATGGCGATCAAAGGGTTAAATACGTCAGTAGAGCAGCGGATGGTCTCAGTAGGGCAGCGGATGGTCTCAGTAAAGCACCGGATGGTCTCAGTAGGGCAGCGGTTGGTCTCAGTAGGGCAGCGGATGGTCTCAGTAGGGCAGCGGATCATCTCTGTAGGGCAGCGGATGGTCTCAGTAGGGTAGTGGATGGTCTCAGTAGGGTAGTGGATGGTCTCAGTAGGGCAGTGGATGGTCTCAGTAGAGCAGTGGATGGTCTCAGTAGGGCAGCGGATGGTCTCAGTAGGACAGTGGATGGTCTCAGTAGGGCAGCGGACGGTGTCAGTAGGGCAGTGGATGGTCTCAGTAGGGCAGTGGATGGTCTCAGTAGGGCAGCGGACGGTGTCAGTAGGGCAGTGGATGGTTTCAGTAGAGCAGTGGATGGTCTCAGTAGGGCAGCGGATGGTCTCAGTAGGGCAGAGGATGGTCTCAGTAGGGCAGTGGATGGTCTCAGTAGGACAGCGGATGGTCTCAGTAGGGCAGCGGATGGTCTCAGTAGGACAGCGGATGGTCTCAGTAGGGCAGTGGATGGTCTCAGTAGGGCAGTGGATGGTCTCAGTAGAGCAGTGGATGGTCTCAGTAGGGCAGTGGATGGTCTCAGTAGAGCAGTGGATGGTCTCAGTAGGGCAGTGGATGGTCTCAGGGCAGTGAATGTTCGCAGTAGGGCAGTGGATGTTCTCGGTAGTTCTTTACTTTTATTTTATTTCATTTTACAATATTATTCGTTTTTACAATATTTTTTATAAATCCTCGCAGTCATCATTTGCTATCTTCTTCTCCATGGCCGGGATCACAGTGCCCCCCCATGGCAGGCTGTGCTGTAGATGTGGTCGTGCTGTCCCACCTCTCTTTCTGTCTTCTGACCTTCTCCTGGATGCTGACACCCCCCGCTGCGCTCCTTTTAATACAGCGTCTGGGGCACATGACCCCCTGCCCCCCCCCCCAGTTTTGGCCCTGATATAATCTCCTCTCCCACCTGCATTAACCCCTTGAATCCCACACTAAAGTGCCAAAACCACATGCATTGCACCCAGTTGCATGGTGCTTGCAGGGCACTTGCAGGAAAGTCACAGGGGGTATAATTCCTGCCATGGCCATGGCATGTGTTCACTCCCCACTGCTTCTTCTGCATCTAAAGGGGACAGGAGTTTACCACCCCCCCCCCCCCCCCACCCAACCTCACATATGAACGAGCCCTTCCGGTATAAAGTGGTCTGTCAGGAAATCTTCCATTTTCTAAAAAAAATAAAATGTTTTCCACAAACAGTCCTCATAAATATCGACAAACCTGTTGTTCTTGCTGACTAGCATTAGGGAAGAAGTCCAGGATTCACACCTTTTGTATGTTTTCATGCACTGACAACGTGTTACAACGCAAAAGGATAAAAAACCAGAGGTGTGAACGGGCCTTTATATCCAGTGTTAGTCCTTGGCTTTGAATAACCACATTGGTCACATTTTAAGAAACTTTTCTATCATTGAACTCCTGAGTGATTTAGCTGTTTCACTTTCTTTGAGGAGTCCAACTGCATCAAAGGGACATTTACACATTGCTATCGATCCTCTGCTGGCGAGGATCCCATACAGTCCCCATATTCCAGAAGAGACGAGATGACAACATTCCTAATGACATCGGCTGTGTGAGATGAATCCTCCTCGCCACCGTGTCTGGACTCCTCTAACTGCTCTTTTGTAAAGTTTGCACATAGCTTGTGCACTTTTTCTGCGGTTACTCTAGCAAGGGCATAGCAAGAATTTATTTTAGGATGATGTTGGATAGTGACATCAACATTGACTTCGTTGGTATTTTGTTGCCAAAAAAAAAAAACATGATGTATTGGCAGGTCTGCAAGATTGCAAGGTTACAAAGTTACAAGTGTATTTGAAACACAAACTTTTTTTATGTGTTGAATGGAGTGGGATCTTTATTGCTGTCTGTGTCCTCACCGGGGAGATTCATCTTCTCTGTTTGTCCTGGTGACCATTGTCAGCGGTCAACTGTGTTCCGTGATATCACAGTCCTGCTAGTTGCTGATTAAAAATAATTAAAAAATTAAAAAATGTACTGATTAAAAAATTAAAAATAAAAAAAAATATCTCATAGTTTGTAGACGCGATAACTTTTGCACAAACCAATCAAAATACGCTTATTGGGATTTTTTTTTTACCAAAAATATGTAATAGAGTACATAATTCTAATTCATGAAGAAATTCGATTTTTTATAGCAGAAAGTAAAAAATTTTTTTTTCTTTTTTTCAAAATTGACGGTCATTTTTTTTGTTTATAGCGCAAAAAACTAAAAAAAACAATGGTGATCAAATACCACCAAAAGAAAGCTCTATTTGTGGGGAAAAAAGGATATCAATTTTATTTGGGTACAGCGTCGCACGACCGCGCAATTGTCAGTTAAAGTAACGCAGTGCCGTATCGCAAAAAAATGGTCTGGCCATGAAGGGGGATGAATGGTTAAACATCTGATATGTTTTCTATTTTCGATTGTGAATAAAATATGGGTTTATGAGATTTGCAAATCATTGCATTCTTTTGGAATTGAGGTTGTAGTGTGGTTGGGCCAGCTTGGCCAAAACAAACTCTTTAACCACTTTCCGACCAGCCGCCGTCATTATACTGCGGCAGGCCGGCTCTTTTGCGCGAATCGCCGTAGCTGTACGTCGCTTCCTGCAATAGATACAGTGGACGCGCGCCCGTTGCATGCCGCCAGAGCCGGTGCGCGTGACCGGCCACCCGCGATCGCTCCACAGAGAGACAGGACGGCGATATGTCAATGTAAACAAACAGATCCCTGTTCTGACAGGGGAGTAGAGTGAGATCCTCTGTTCCTAGTGATCAGGAACAGCGATCTCTCTCCTCCTCTAGTCAGTCCCCCCCACAGTTAGAAACACCTCCCAGGGAACACATTTAACCCCTTGATTGCCCCCTAGTGTTAACCCTTTCCCTGCCAGCAGGGGCGTTGCTAGGTCTACAAAAGATCTGGGGGATAGAGCCCATAGCAGTGTATTAAAGAGAGTCATACGCTTGGGCAGGCATACACATGTATATACAGTAATATACGTGTGGGTGTATATATATCCCCAGAGAGCCCCCCCACTTACATCAGGGTCCCCAGAGAGCCCCCCTTACATCAGGGTCCCCAGAGAGCCTTCTCTTTACATCAGAGTCCCCAGAGAGCCTCCCCCTTGCATCAGGCTCCCCAGAGAGCCCCCCCACTTGCATCAGGATCCCCAGAGAGCCTCCCCTCCCCTTGGGGACCCCTGCAGAGACTCGGGGCTATGGGCCCCAGATTCGGGGCTATAGCCCCAAAAGCCACCCCCTAGGGACGCCACTGCCTGCCAGTGTAATTTATACAGTAATCAGTGCATTTTTTATAGCTCTGATCGCTGTATAGATGTCACTGGTCCCAAAAAAGTGTCAAAAGTGTCCGATCTGTCCGCCGCAATGTCGCAGTCCCTCTGATCACTGCCATTACTAATAAAAAAAAAAAAAAAAAGTAATAATAATAAAAATGCCATAAATATATCCCCTATTTTGTAGAATAAATATTGGCCTAAACTGAGGAAGAAATTTGTTTTTTTATGTTTTTTTGAGGGATATTTATTATAGCAAAAAATATAGTTTTTTTTTTCAAAATCGTCGGTTTTTTTTTTTTTTTTGCGCAAAAAGGTGATCAAATACCACGAAAAGAAAGCTCTATGTTAATGTTATTTCGAGTAGTGCAGCTTCGCAATTGTCAGTTAAAGCGACGCAGTGCCGTTTCGCAAAAAGATGGCCTGGTCAGGAAGGAGGGTAAATCTTCCCGGAGGTCAATTGGTTAAACATATGATATGTTTTCTATTTTCGATTGTGAATAAAATACGGGTTTGTGCAAACCATTGCATTCTTTTATGATGTAGATTTTTTACACAGCGCCCCAACTTTTTTCCTTTGGGAATTGAGGTTGTAGCGCGGTTGGGCCAGCTTGGCCAAAACAAGTCAAATAAAAAAGCTGGACTTCTGCTTTAGGGTCGGTGACTGCGCTACTTTTCTTCTTGCGTTCAATAGAGCTTTAAATATTGGTTCATCCTGAAAATGTCATGGCCGTTAAGTGATAGAAGCGTATATATACACATCTCAGGCTGAGAAAAGACTTGCGTGCGTATCGTACTTTACCAGATAAAGGCTTCCTCCTTTCAAAGAACATTTAAAGTCTATCCAGGATGGTTCCCCACTGATGTTTATAGATGGGAGATTCAGCTATGGGCACCAGTGGAAATGCAGGAATTAATTTCTGCTACTTATAAAACGGATTTCTTCTAGTCACAGTGTGCAGCAAACCAGGAATGCGGTTTGTGTGCTGCAAATTGTTTCCCTATGATTAAACTATTCTATCCTTCAGGCAAACATCTCTTTTTACTGTTTGCTAATAAATGATCATGCAAATGATAAACCCTCCCCACCTGAGGACTGGAACAAAATGCCAGTAATTATCACCTTGTGGAGCAGCAAGCATATGCCTTTTGGTTGTATTGTTATGATAAACTGCTCCATGGTGGGGAGGCTTAGAGAAAGAAATAAGATCTTTAACCCCCGTGCTGCCAGATGAGCAGCATATGCCACATTCCTAACAAAAAAGTAGGTTTCGTTGGTTTTGTGCATTTTTACTCTGAGGATAACTTTCATCATAATGCTTTATGCACAGCATTATTATAAACGGCACATTGTAGATTCCCCAAAGCATCTTTATAACTGGAGATATTGTATAGTCACTGATCTAGAAAAAAAATTTTTTTGGAGAAGCAACACTGGAGGAGAAATTCATTGCAAAGCTGATGAATCCCCGGCACTCAGTTTTGTCAGTGCCAGGTAGCAAGCAATTGAGCTGCAAGTTTGAAAATGACTTGCTAAGCTATTGCTAGACTTGCTGGGCTTCACAAGTTCATTGCACAATTGCAGCAAGTCTGTGTTGCATGACTCCAAATCAACTTTCTTTGCGAACATTCTGCAAGTCTGCTGCAAGTTCTGGTCCAGTTATGTTGTGCAATAGTCATCCCACCACAGGGGGTCACTGTGGCTGAATTTTCATGCTGCGGACTTGCAGAGATCTTGCTGTAGACTCACCACTGCAACTTTGCTCTTACTAGAGACTTGCCACGCAAATTTGCTACAAATTGGAAAAGTGTCAGCTAGAACCTGTGCTTCAAGTGCTCTGCGAGTGTACAAATTGCCAGTGAAAATGTGCAGTAAGTTACCAGACTTGCAATTCAACACTGCCACAAATTTGTGGCAAGTTATCCTTGTTATTTGGGGTGGACCTGGCTTTTTTTAAAAACTGGACCCAAGGCAAACCGCTAAACATGAACCTCCAATATTCTGGGAAGGCTTATCAAAAGAATATGGAGTGAGTTTGCCAAAAGGCACCTGAAGGACTCTCAGACCATGAGAAACAAGCAGAGAGCCAGAGACTGACAGTTCCCAGCTCTCTGCTTGTTTCTCATGGTCTGAGAGTCCTTCAAGTGCCTTTTGGCAAACTCTGGGCTGCAGAGATGGTTGTTCTTTTGGAAGGTTCTACTCTCTCCACAGAGAAACTCTGGAGCTCTGTCAGAGTGACCCCCGGGTTCTTGGTCACCTCCCTGACTAACGCCCTTCTCCCCCGATCGCTCAGTTTGGCCGGGCGGCCAGCTCCAGTAAGGGTTATGGTGGTTCCAAACTTCTTCCATTTACGGATGATGGAGGCCACTGTGCTCATTGTGAAAGTTTTCTGCACCCTTCCCCAGATCTGTGCCTCCATACAATCCTGTCTCGGAGGTCTACAGAAAATTTCTTAGACTTCATGACTTGGTTTGTGCTCTGACATGCACTGGTAACTGTGGGACCTTATATAGACAGGTGTGTGCCTTTCCAAATCATGTTCAGTCAACTGACTTTACCACAGGTGGACTCCAATCAAGTTGTAGGAACAGCTCAAGGATAATAATGTGCAGCGGTGTCTCACAGACACAAGAGTAATCCAAAGAGGAGAGGGGGAGAGAGGAGAATCTAGTTATACATCTAGATATTAAATCTATTTGTATTAGATACATTAATTTATAGTTTACCTTCAGACTGTGCAGGTGGCGTGTCGGTCCAGGAGGAACAATGAGCCTGGGGAGCCCGTGGGGATACCCTACCGGGTCCTGCCAGAGAGAACTGTAGAGATTTTTAAACATCGCCTATGAAAATTTTTAAGGGTCAAAGTTTGTTGCCATTCCCGAGCAGGCGCAATTTTGAAGTGTGACATGTTGGGTATCAAATTACTCAGCCTACAGCAAGTGTATTTTTTCCCAAAAAAATTGCGTTTGTAAGACCGCTGCGCAAATACGGTGTGACATAAAGTATTGCAACAACGTCCATTTTATGCTCTAGGGTGTCTGAAAAAATATAAATATATACCGTATATACTCGAGTATAAGCTGACCCGAATATAAGCCGAGACATCTAATTTTACCTCAAAAAACTGGGAAAACTTATTGACTCGAGTATAAGCCTAGGGTGAGAAATGTGCAGCTTCTGTAAGTGGAAAAGAGGGTCAACAATGCCCATTTGCAGCCTCAATGTGCCCTTTTGCATGCCTCACTGTGCCCATTTGCAGCCATAGGTCCCCCGAACTTCAAACTCAGTAGTTAAGGGTTCCCAGATGCCCCCTAGCTGCAGCCAAAATTTGGGGTCTCTGGAACCAAATGGTCCCGAAATGACATTGCTGCAGATGGACACAGTTGACCGAATTTGGGGCCCCATATCTCGGGGCCACTCGTGCTAAGAACCCCAAATTCGGTGTGCAAACTCAGAGGAACTAGCACTACAACATATCCTAGCACCAAGTGGTCCCGAGATACGAGGCCCCAAAGTCGGTTTGGAAAATGTCAAGCACTTTTCTGTAGCAGAGAATGACATTTTCCGAACCAATTTTGGGGCCACGTATCTCGGGGACACTTGGTGCTAGGAACCCCAGTTTTAGAGTGCAAATCCAGTGGAACTAATACTACAACATATCCAAAGCTGGAGTTCCCAGCACCAAGTGGCCCCGAGATACGGTACCCCAAAGTCAGTTTGGAAAATGTCATTCTCTGCTGCAGAAAAGTGCTTGACATTTTCTGAACCAACTTTGGGGCCCCGTATCTTGGGGCCACTTAGTGCTAAGAATGCCAGCTTTGGATATGTTGTGGTACCAGTTCCACTGGGTTTGCACACTAAATTTGAGGTTCCTAGCACCAAGTCGCCCCGAGATACGGGGCCCCAAATTCAGTTTGGAAAATGTCATTCTCTGCAGCAGAAAAGTGCTTGACTCGAGTATAAGCCGAGGGGGGCATTTTCAGCACAAAAAAATGTGCTGAAAAACTCGGCTTATACTCGAGTGTATACGGTAATGTTTGGGGGTTCTAAGTAATTTTCTAGAAAAAAAAAAAAAAACCCTGATTTTAAGTTTGAAAGTTTGAAAAATAGGCCCGGTCCTTAAGTGGTTTGAGTGTATTGTAGTTGTACTGTCTACCCTGAAGTTGTAAAGCGCTGCGTAAACTGCCATATAAATCCTGTATTATAATAATAATGATCAAAATGGTAAAAAAAAAAAGAGAAGACCACGCTCCCGCTGCTCCAGCTAACTGGGAGCGCGGACCTATTTTTTGTCACTTTGTAGATAATTAGGCGTTCGCTGGGAAACTCACTGTGCCGATTTTCCAACTGAGCCGTTATCACTAATATATCGTCTTTCCCAGGCCATTGTATTTTCCGTGCTGTAAATAAATAATGGTATTAATTAGAAGTAGTGCTTTGTACGACAAGAATGGCATCTAAATATAACAGCCTCTTCTTGTAATGGCCCTTGTGTGTTAAGAATTCATCTGCTTGTAAAACATACTTCATCACATCAGCCTCCCAGTTTAATCTTTAATGGAAAGTTTCTTTTACCATGGGGTAGGACAGCCATTTGCTACCTCTGAGTTAAGAAGGGGGAGGAGGGGGGGGGGGGAGAAAAAACATCCACTCAATGTGAAGGATTTTATTATCACGTCGTAAACGAACAAATGGCATCTGTCAATACAAAGAATCATGGAAGGGGAATATGAAGGAAGTGGTCTGAAGAAGCGTACATTGTATGGAACTCGTTCTCAGCTCCCAAACCCTTCTTTTCATAAGGAGAGATCTCATTCTACAGATACCTGTCCCCGGAAATAACGTCTTTTTCTCCCCGAATTTCTGCGACGTGAAAGCCGCGCTTATGGTAACGCTGAGCACACTAGGTTTTTCCTGGTTGGGTTATAAAATGTTTCACTGCCCCTGGTAAATGGCTTTGGCATTTTTTTTTATGACTTGCAGGAAATGTTTACAGCGGGTGCATTAGAGGAGAAAGCAGATTATTATTGCCATTGCATTTTTGTTGACATTGGCTGGATCTCTGTCAGGGGTCTGGTGTGGAGGCTTTTAAAGGGTAAGAAATAGTATATTTCTCGTCAAAATTGTTTATTATTTTTTAAATATACTGTATATACTCGAGTATAAGCTTTTTCAGCACATTTTTTTGTGCTGAAAATGCCCCCCCCCCCCCCCTCGGCTTATACTCGAGTCAAGCACTTTTCTGCAGCAGAGAATGACATTTGAACCGACTCTGGGGCCCCGTATCTCGGGGGCCACTTGGTGTTAGGAACCCAAGTGGAACTAGCACTACAACATATCCAAAGCTGAGGTTCCTAGCACCAAGTGGCCCCGAGATACGGGGCCCCAAATTCGGTCAACTGTGTCCATCTGCAGCAATGTCATTTCGGGCCCCAAAGTCGGTTCGGAAAATGGCATTCTCTGCTGCAGAAAAGTGCTTGACATTTTCCGAACCGAATTTGGGGCCCCGTATCTCGGGGCCCACTTAGTGCTAATGACCCCAGCTTTGGATATGTTGTAGTGCTAGATCCACTGTGTTTGCATACCATTTGGGGTTCCTAGCACCAAGTGGCCCCCAGATACAGGGCCCCAAAGTCGGTCAACTGTGTCCACCTGCAGCAATGTCATTTTGGGACCCTTTGGGTCCAGAGACCCCAAATTTTGGCTGCAGCTAGGGGGCATCTAGGAACCCTTAACTACCGAGTTTGAAGTTCAGGGAACCTATGGCTGCAAATGGGCACAGTGAGGCTGCAAATGGGCGTTGTTGACCCTCATTTCCACTTACAGTAGCTGCGCATTTCTCACCCTAGGCTTATACTCCAGTCAAAAAGTTTTCCCAGTTTTTTGTGGTAAAATTAGGTGCCTCGACTTATATTCGGGTCGGCTTATATTCAAGTATATACGGTAACAAAGATTGACGAATTGAGTACATATAAGGATGGTGGTACAATATTCAAATAGCAATAGAGCTAAACTTATGGATTTATGAACAGGATGAGTAAACATAACAATGTAAAAAATGTAACGAGGAGAGCAACAAATAAACCAATAAAGTATTACATCGACAGCCTTCTAAAATTCTGTAGCAATAACTCTCGGTGGAGCTGCTGATTTAAACGGGCTTGTTACCTTCACTCTCGACACTCCTGTTTCACCGGCATCGGGTCTAGGGTTCCGTTGAGTTTACCTCTGGACGATGAAAGCACCAACACTTGAGTACGTTTTTAATGCTTTATTGAACCAAGTAACAAAGGAAGTAGCAGGAAAGAGGCAGGAGGGAAGCTACAGGGAAACTCAAATACCTTTCTCTAAAATTCTTGAGAACGTCCTTTAAAGTTGAATATTGTAATCCAATGCAATCCCCTTTGTGGGAAACAATCTCTGCTCGTCTGGATAGGCCTCTCTCACTTGCCTAGCAGCCAGTACGCAGCACGAACAAAAGTCTTCTGCCACAGACTTGCTTGAAATGAATCCGTACAATCCTCTGCCACAGGATATGTTCAATTTTGCGGTAAATGTCAGACACAGTACTTGGACCTCTAAGCCAACCCGGCAGTACTATGCTGTGGAACTACTTTAGGATACGTCCTCCAACCGAGTCACCAGGCCCCTCTCCAGACCAGCACTCTGCGTGATCCTTCCATGACGGGTCCTCCCCTGGGATCTTCTCGGTTGTCCAGCTTCTTCACTCTGGATAGACAGCTCAGGACCATTCCTCGGCTGCTGTGGTAGGTCCCAGACATGCTTCTGGGCCCACCCACATGCCGCAGCGGCACGGGCCTCTGGAACGGAGGACCACGAGGTAGCACTAACGCATACCTGTCGGCCAGGAGGGCCAGCAGGTGGCTGTAAAACGAACCCCAAAATATGGCGTCTGTCCCATAAATACCCTCTCCCAGAATGCAACTCGGAGGACCACCTCCACCGAGTTGTCTCCGGGACAGAGGAGCACCCATACGCTTTGACACGTTGCCCTTCCAACACTAACCAGTGGTAACAGCAACACCCGCCGGCTCAGTATGGAAACACACGCAACGTCAGCCAAGCTGGAACAGAGGCAAATCTAACTTCCCTAACGAACAAGTTGCTAAATTTACCTATCAGTGGGTAGATCATAAATCTACCAGTGCTACAATTCTATTCTATTGGTTCATTTTGTAGTGGATTAGGAAATAAGGAGATCAATCTAATGCTGCGTACACACGGTCGGATTTTCGTGTGTAGGCTCCATCGGTCATTTTCCGTCGGAATTTCCGACAAACAAAATTTGAGATCCGTCGGAAAAAAAACATGGATTTTGTTGTCGGAATGTGCGATTAATGTGTACGCAGCATAATAGGTATGTATTAAAGACAGAAGAGATAATCTGTTTAACCACTTAAAGTGATTGTTATGCTGCGTACACACGGGCGGACTTTTCGACCGGACTGGTCCGACAGACTTTCCAGCAGACTTTCGACGGACTTCCGACGGACTTTCTAACGAACGGACTTGCCTACAGACGATCACACCAAAGTCCGACGGATTTGTATGTGATGATGTACACCGGACTAAAATAAGGAAGTTGATAGCCAGTATCCAAAAGCTGCCTTAGCCTCGGTTTTTGTCCGTCAGACTAGCATACAGGCGAGCGGATTTCTGGGTCCGGCGGAGTTACGACGTAAAGATTTGAAGCCTGTTCCAAATCCAAAGTCCGTCAGATTTGCGACTGGAAAAGTCCGCTGAAGGTCCAATGAAGCCCACACATGATTGGATTTGGTCCGTCGGACCAGTCCGATCGAAAAGTCCGACCGTGTGTACGCCCCATTAGGGTTTGTTTTTTTCAAATAACAAACATATCATACTTACCTCCACTGTGCAGCTCGTTTTGCACAGAGTGGCCCCGATCCTCCTCTTCGGGGGTCCCCTGGCGGCTCTCGTGGCTCCTCCCCACATCAGATAACCCCCTAGGAGAAGCGCTTTCCCGGGGGGGGTTACCTTGCGGGCGCGCTCACGAGTCCAGCATTCGGCGGCCATAGCCGCAGAATGTATGACTCAGCCCCGGCGCCCACATCATTGGATTTGATTGACAGCAGTGGGAGCCAATAGCTGTGCTGCCATCAATCTATCCAATCAAGAGCGGAGAACCCCAGGCAGAGAGACAGCGCGTCCCCGCCGGGTTCCAGGGCTCAGTTTTCTGTCTGATTTTGGTGTGAAGGGGCCCTTAGAGGATAAGTTCACCTTAAAAAAAAAAAAATGCACATGTTTTTTGCAGGTAAAAAAATGTGCATTTTTAAATTTTATTTTTATTTTTTTTAGGTGCCTGGAAAGCATTGCACCAGCAATCAGCAGATGTCAGATCTCTGATGCCAAGCAGGACTCCGCTAGCGTGTCAGTGTGAGCTGTGTGCCCCGTACATACAGCCAGGCAGTTTCACACTGACAGGAACAATCAACAGCGCCATGGTGGTTCATTGAGAATTACAAGACGACATCCGCATAGTAGGTCGTTACTTGTAGTTCATTCCTTCGCGGAACTCTGTGAATGAATGATGCGGCCGCGTGGGCGGAGCCCCACACAGCTGCGCTCTTTTAAAAACAGTGACTGCCGGTATGGGGAACCTCTCCCCGCACTGCTGTCACACAGAGGCAGCGGATCCCCCAGCGGCTGCAGGAGCGGGAACACGTTACATGTTACCACCCTAAAAATGGGTTAAAACATGTTCCCGAAGGTGAACTTATCCATTGAGGCTGATTAAATTACCACGGATTAGAAAACCCCGCTCCCACTAGGGGCAGAGCGGCTGCTCAGGGTTTTGGCTGGGTTCACACCAGAGCGGGCAGCTGCCGAAGCTTATTACCTGCTTATTACCTGCCCAGCAGCTATCCGCTCCCGCCTTCATTAGGGGGATGTGGTGTGTGATTCTGCACATCGCACGGTTCCTTTTTTTTTTTTGTTCTTGTTTTGGACAAACGTACACTTCATTCATGGCGCTTTACAGCAGGTCGATACGCTGCTCTGCTGTACAGTGCCATGCGATTCTCTACCGTGTGCTGCGATGAAATGCAGCATGTCTGCATTTTATCGCAGCAAGTTGCAGAGCAACTCCGAGCTGCATTGCAGCGTGAATGGGACACACAGGAAACTATTGTTTTCTTCGTGTTCTTGCGGTGACAGGTGTTTTAGAATGTAGCAAAACGTCTATTACTGCACAATGTGTGAATTAGCCCTTCTTGTAGCAGCCAAGTGATGTAATGAAGGCCACAGAGTCACACCTCCCAACATTTTGAGATGGGAATGAGGGACACCTATCAGCAAAAGTATGCAGGCATAGGACACACCCCCTGCCACGCCCCCTTAAAGGAGAATTGTACAAAAAAAACAAACAAGATTTGTTAAACCCACAAGTGCTTTTTATTTAACCACTACTATTCCTTTATTTTGGCTTTTGGAATTTACAAATGCAGCCATTTAGAAATCAGATGAAAGGTTTAGTCCCGGAAAACACTTTTTGATAGATAAAAAGTGCATTTTATATACATCTATATAGATCAGACCAAAATGAGGGACAAATGAGGAAGAAAGAGGGACAGAGGGACATTGCTCCAAATCAGGGACAGTCCCTCGAAATCAGGGACAGTTGGGAGCTATGCAGAGTGGACATGGAGTACTTGGCCAGCTGTTCGCTTGGCGGAGGTGAGAGCCCTTAAAAGGTCCAAGGTACAGAATCTAACACACCACCTGGTCTTCACCAGAGCTCCTACCCAGATATCAAGGATAACTTGCCACAAATTTGCAGCAGTGTTGAATTGTAAGTCTTGTTAACTTGCTGCACACTTTCACTGGCAAGTTGTACACTTGCAGAGCACTTGAAGCACAAGTTCTAGTTGACACTTCTCCAATTTGTAGCAAATTTGCGTGGCAAGTCTCTAGCAAGAGCAAAATTGCAGTGGTGAGTCTACAGTAAGAGCTCTGCAAGTCTACAGCATGGAAATTCAACCACAGTGACCCCTTGTGGTGGGATGACTATTGCACAACATAACTGAACCAGAACATGCAGCAGACTTGCAGAATGTTTGCAAGGAAGGTTGATCTGGAGTCATGCAATGCGGACTTGCTGCAATTGTGCAACAAACTTGTGAAGCCGGGCAACGTCTAGCAAAAGCTTAGCAAGTCATTTTCAAACTTGCAGCACAATTTCTTGCTATCTGGGTAGAGATGGAGATGTTTGCACTGCAGTCGGTGTCCAGGTTGTGGTCCTTCAACTCCCATGAGCAGGCCGTGATCACAGAGAAAAACTTTGGATGAATCATCGGGGACCAGCTGCTATTGCATGGAGGTGTTGCTCAAACCCTTAGCAATCCACATGCTAGCCTTTTAAAACAGCGCCCCCTCTGGGATTGGCTGGAAGCCAGCGGCTGCCCCCCAGAGGAAAAGTGCTTGAGCCTGGAACAGAAGAGCAGGACATGATATTTATCTCTACAGCGAAATAATGTGTTATATCACATATCTACACTATTTTACTACACTCTCACCCCCCCCCCCCACACACACACACACACTTAATGGGAGCAAGACATTCGACAAATAGCAGCTGGGCCATAGCAGCTGGGCTTCCTGTGTTCCCCAGATGATTCATCCAGTGTTTTCTTTGTGATCATGGCCTGCTCGGGGGAGTCAGAGGACCACAACCTGGACACCGACTGCAGTGCAAACATCTCCACCTCTACCCAGATAGCAAGCAATGGTGCTGCAAGTTTGAAAATGACTTGCTAAGCTTTTGCTGGACTTGCTGGGCTTCACAAGTTTGTTGCACAATTGCAGCAAGTCCGCATTGCATGACTCCAGATCAACCTTCTTTGCAAACATTCTGCAAGTCTGCTGCATGTTCTGGTTCAGTTACGTTGTGCAATAGTCATCCCACCACAGGGGTCACTGTGACTTACAGAGCTCTTGCTGAAGGCTCACCACTGCAATTTTGCTCTTGCTAGAGACAATTAACTGATGAACAACTGGATACTATCTTTACAAATTGTGTCCTTGGTTTAATTTTTGGCCTGTAGGAGACTCACCCAACTATTTATTGTTTATAGGGACTACAAAGCCCTGCAGTGGCTATTGCTTTGGACGAGGGGACTCTTGCCTCTCATGCCCCAGATGCCATGTTGAACCGGGTACCCTGATTCACATGCTCTGGAGATTTTCTAAACTATTCAGATATTTGCTGAAAATGACATACAGTACCTACTCAATAAAATACACAATACGCTCTTGAGAATATGCCTTGAATATAGGGCTATGAGTTTTAGGCGACTAAAATGTACTGGAGATTTAGTCGACTAAATATGACTAAAACTAAAACAATTGCAGAAGACTAAAATGTGTCTAAAACCACAATGCCATTTTAGTCAAAAGACTAAAGACACACAATCGGATTTTCCGTAGACAAAACTTTTGTCCGAAGGGCGAGTGCCTGGATTTTGTCTTGCATACAAATGGCAAGGAATTGTCGGCCAACAAACACGAACGTAGTGACGTACTACGTGTTTTTTCAGCTCTGTAGTGCCATCCTTTGGGCTCCTTCTGCTAAATTCGTGTTAGTAGAAGTTTGGTGAGTGTTGATTTGCGCTTTTCATTTCGTGCTTTTCAGTTCGTTTCTGAAAGGCCATTCGTCAACCAGCCATGCTGCGGAATCGGAGGAGACAAGTGTTATTTATTATTGGCCTTGGAGTTATTGCTTTGACCCAAGTCCAGTCCAGGAACAGGAGGAGGAGGAGTTCTTGGACTAAAAATTTGTTGCTTTATTAATGGTGACCAATTATATCATATGCCTTTGCTGCGGGAGCTCCAGGAGAATAATCCGGATGATTTTCAGAATTATCTCCGGATGACGGACCCCTGCTTTCACCAACTCTTGGCATTGTTGACCCCCTATATTAAGAAGCAGGACACATGCATGAGGCTTTTATTTTATTTTTTGGTTGAATAATAATGATTTGATTTGTTATATTTTCTATATTTTTGGATGCATAGAATGCACTTTTTGGTTAAGTTCTATTGGCAGATATCATGTCTAATTTTATTTTTGTTTTCTTTTTTAATGCACAATAAACAAATTGTGGAGAATAATACTTGGCTATGTGTTTTACTTCAAATGACAGTTTGGGAGTCGGCAGTTACATTTTTAAAAATACAATGTAAAGGGACAAGGAACACCAACATAGTTGTATCTTTGTTCTTAAAAACTACGGGATAATGGTGCTGTGGTAACTTGCCCAAACAAAAAATAAAAAAAGCATAATAATATTATTCTTGATATCACTAGAAAAAAAAAGCCTTTGAAAATTCGTTTGCAATAACTCCATCAGTATCACCAGCAAAGCAGCTTCATTATTATCCCATTAAAGAAGAAGAGAATTGTGCGCTGCATTTCCAGATTTCATAATTTGCCGCGTCATGAATGTTAATTCTTCATTACGAAAGCTAGTTTACAAGACCGACCGCTACCGGCTCGCCCTTGCTTCCAAGCATGCTTGTTTATACTTTGGACTTTTGTCCGACGGACTTGTGTACACACACTCGGAAAATCCGACAACAGACATTTGTCCGCGGAAAATTTTAAAACCTGCCATCCAACATTTGTCTGCGGAAAATCCGACAACAATTGTCAGATGGAGCGTACAAACGGCCATATTTTCCGCCAACAGCCTGTCATCACACATTTCCCGTCGGAAAATCCGATGGTGTGTATCAGGCTTAAGACTAAAACTAAATCTAAATTTGCTGCCAAAATGAACACTGGGCTACATTCATACACCTAAAGGAGGACCACTGGATATTACCCTACCTAGGTCACTAGACTGATATATAACATCAAAGTGAGACCGAATGCAAATGGAAACCTACGACCTTTTGTGGTAGCTATGTGAGCCTGAGAGAGAGCGTGCTCTCTATTCATAGATTATTTTAGTCCCAGTAATTGTATCGCTCTATATTTGTAGCAAATGACAACACGGTTGAGGTCAGGTAGCAGTTCTGTATTTCAAATTTAAGAGACATCGACAGATATTTCTACCTTTGTAAAGTATGCATATTCAGTTAGTGCCAGTTCACAATGAAAAACAGACGTTCCCGCGCTTTCCCGTACATTTGAATGGGCATAAAAAG
Source organism: Lithobates clamitans (assembly GCA_037952925.1). Taxonomy (NCBI): domain Eukaryota; kingdom Metazoa; phylum Chordata; class Amphibia; order Anura; family Ranidae; genus Lithobates; species Lithobates clamitans. The sequence continues at coordinate 1,090,200 of JBBGZY010001028.1, read as the reverse complement.
GCATGGAAAAAGTACTGCAGGCCCTACTTTTTTCAGATTGCACTGTGCAATCTAACATGTGGTTTGGTGGTTGTAAACGCACTGCATTTGTGAGATGCGTTTGGGGTGGCAAAAACAACTAAGTGGCACCCGCCCACGCCTTGCAAAGGGCAGCATGTTCCGGTGCAGTGCACTTTTCCCACACCGCGTTTTGGTGTAAATGTGGCCTTATAGCATATATGGCACTAATGGGCCCCTCAATCCCATGTTACTGCACTTTATGAATATTAATGCTGTCTGTGTGGTGAGTGCAGTATGATTCTGTTTTTATTTTTTTGCTTGTTGTATCTTTTTTCTTTTTTTTTTTTTGTATGTTCTTTTAAATGCCAAAAAAATAACAAAACCTTCCCAAAAAATGATCTGATTTAAAAAAAAAAGACTGGAATTTGTAGATGAGCCACTAGAAAAAGCATTGTATTTGACTAGTTCTGATGTAACTAAAGGCTAAACTTTTTTTTTGATCGCTTTGGAAAAAGTAGGGGAAGGGTTAAAACCCCCAAACAAAATATATACAAGCTGTACACTCACTACTTTACATTGTAGCAAAGTGTAATTTCTTCAGTGTTGTCACATGAAAAGATAGAAGAAAATATTTTCAAAAATGCGAGGGGTGTACACACTTTTGTGAGATACTGTATATATACAGTTGCAATAAAAAGTATGTGAACCCTTATGGAATTATATGGATTTCTGCACAAATTGGTCATAAAATGTGATCTGATCTTCACAACAGTAGACAATCACAGTCTGCTTAAACTAATACACACAAAGAATTAAATGTTACCATGTTTTTATTGAACACACCATGTAAACATTCACAGGGCAGGTGGAAAAAGTATGTGAACCCCTAGACTAATGAGATCTCTAAGAGCTAATTGGAGTGAGGTGTCAGGCAACTGAAGTCCAATCAATGAGATGAGATTGGAGGTGTTGGTTACAGTTGCCTTTCCCTATAAAAAACACACACCAGTTCTGGGTTCGCTTTTCACAAGAAGCATTGCCTGATGTGAATGATGCCTCATACAAAAGAGCTTTCAGAAGACCTACGATTAAGAATTGTTGGCTTGCATAAAGCTGGAAAGGGTTATACAAGTTTCTCCAAAAGCCTTGCTGTTCATCAGTCCATGGTAAGACAAATTGTCTATAAATGGAGAAAGTTCAGCACTGCTGCTACTCTCCCTAGGAGTGGGCGTCCTGTAAAGATGACTGCAAGAGCACAGCGCAGACTGCTCAATGAGGTGAAGAAGAATCCTAGAGTGTCAGCTAAAGACTTTACAAAAGTCTCTGGCATATGCTAACATCCCTGTTAGCGAATCTACGATACGTAAAACACTAAACAAGAATGGATTTCATGGGAGGACACCACAGAGGAAGCCACTGCTGTCCAAAAAAACATTGCTGCACGTTTACAGTTTGCACAAGAGCACCTGGATGTTCCACAGCAGTACTGGCAAAATATTCTGTGGACAGATGAAACCAAAGTTGAGTTGTTTGGAAGAAACACACAACACTATGTATGGAGAAAAAGAGGCACAGCACACCAACATCAAAACCTCATCCCAACTGTGAAGCATGGTGGTGGGGCATCATGGTTTGGAGCTGCTTTGCTGCGTCAGGGTCTGGACGGATTGCTATCATCGAAGGAAAAATAAATTCCCAAGTTTATCAAGACATTTTGCAGGAGAACTTAAGGCCATCTGTCCACCAGCTGAAGCTCAACAGGAGATGGGTGTTGCAACAGGACAACGACCCAAAGCATAGAAGTAAATCAACAACAGAATGGCTTAAACAGAAGAAAATACGCCTTCTGGAGTGGCCCAGTCAGAGTCCTGACCTCAACCCAATTGAGGTGCTGTGGCATGACCTCAAGAAAGCGATTCACATCACACATCCCAAGAATATTGCTGAACTGAAACAGTTCTGTAAAGAGGAATGGTCAAGAATTACTCCTGACCGTTGTGCATGTCTGATCTGCAACTACAGGAAACGTTTGGTTGAAGTTATTTCTGCCAAAGGAGGTTCAACCAGTTATTAAATCCAAGGATCCGCATACTTTTTCCACTTGCACTGTGAATGTTTACATGGTGTGTTCAATAAAAACATGGTAACATTTAATTCTTTGTGTGTTATTAGTTTAAGCAGACTGTGATTGTCTATTGTTGTGACTTAGATGAAGATCAGATCACATTTTATGACCAATTTGTGCAGAAATCCATATCATTCCAAAAGGGTTCACATACTTTTTATTGCAACTGTACATATATATATTAATGGATAAATTATAGGCAGGCTTGCCTGGAGGGAGTCCACCACTCATTAAAGGTAAATGAACACACTGGACACCCAGTAAAAGCACAATGGCAGTGAAGGTATCCAGTGCGTGCCCTCACCAATTCACCAACAGTACGAACAAATGGCAACCACTCTGACCTATAACTGGCCTTTACAGCAAGAAGGATGGGGCAAAATACCATCAAGTTCTTGAGGAAACTCTGTTGCCCTCTGCCAGAAAGTTGTCAATGGGAAGAAGGTTTGCCTTCCAACATGACAATGACCCAAAGCACACAGCAACAATGAGCCCACAGTGGTTGGAGGAGAAGGCGGTGAATGTCCTTGCATGGCCTAGTCGGAGCACAGTCCTAAACCCCATTGAAAATCTGTGGAATGACTTGCAGTCCACAAACTGTCACCATCAAATGTAACAGAACTTGAGCAATTCTGCAAAGAAGAGTGGGCAAATATTGCAAAGTCTAGATGTGCAAAGTTAGTAGAGACATCGGTGTAACCAGACCCTACTGTGCCTGATTAACGATACTGAAAAGTGAGTGTTTTTAATGCACTTTGTCTATTAAATTACTACAATTTTATCTACAGAAAATATTGAACACGCGTTTGTTTTATATTTTGTCCTGTTATGTTGATGTCTTCATAATAAATTCCTCCCCGCATCAAGGCAGAACTTAACGTAGTTACAGTATTTCAAATTTGGAACTTCATTTATTAGGGGTTCATTGCCACATAAAGGGTTTAACACTTTTTTGTTAATGCCCAAATAAAACATTTTACGAGTAAAGCTTGTTTTCTAGATAATAATTTTTCTCCAATAATAAGTGCTGCAAATTTTACTGATTAAAAATGTGCTCAGTTTGTGGTCCGGGTCCTGTTAGTATAAGCGAAGTAGAAGTTATATAGTCATAAATACATTTGTTCATAGTATATTTCCCATCTGTTGTGCAGTAATTTCCATTGGTGACCCCACACTGATTTTCTCCACTTTAAGGCTGACCTTGAAATAATAATGTCAGGGAAGGTGCCACTTCTTACAGCTGAAGCCCCTTTTCAGCCCTGAATGTAGTCGTTTGCCACCTTCCCAAAGCTATGGCAGATACCACCAATCATTCTCTCAAATGTATTTTGAACTAGACTGTTGACGGAGAAGCAAATGTGATCTTCATCAAGTGACACAATGGACTTCACATATAAAATATAGAAGTAGCTGGGAGTTCACCTCCTATTCCTTCTTCTAAAGCTGGCAAAGCACTGATAGTTTTATTTTTTCAGCATTCAGAGGCTGCATCTCAATGGCTGCCAATGTTTTTTGGTCAAAAATTTTCAACCTATCTCCTTAGAGTTTTCAAACAAAGGATGTTGGTGGAAGACAGCCAACAGGGTCATCCACTAAGCAAATGTTGGCTGCTTTCTCAGGAACAAGCTGAAATTCGTACAGTCTATGGCCAGTTTAGCTCAGAAATGTTGTTTGCATGGGCAGAGCTTGAGGGGTCCAGCTTGCAAGGGTCTCAATGGCAACCCCGCCCATGCTCTAGGGGGGCCCATGAAGCATCCCTGTCACAGATTAGGTTTTACATTGTGTTGTTGGGGAAAAGCACTTGCCACATCACCCTGCGTAGGTAATTCAGTAAACTTAGAGGGCCCGGGCCGGCCGGGCACGGGGTCTGCCCAGGCCCAGCTTGGGCCCTCTGAGTTTCCAGTTTCACTTACACAGGTTGACAGCGCAAGCCCTTCTCCCCAGGGGCGCACTCTCTGCTCAGCCCCCCCCATCCAGCCCAGTAAAGCCCCTCCCTCTTTGCCCTGCTCAACTGTGCACATGCACGCAAGGTGGGGGCCAGCAGGCCCATCTCAGGCCCTCTGAGTCCTTTTTTTATATACAAGCCCACTGCTTTCACCCGGCAGCTCAGATTGTGGCCTGCCTGCCCCCTGCCTTGTGTGCACATGCAGCCGTGCGAATGAATATTCGTTATCGCCACACTGGTCCTCCTCCCTGCTAATCAGGAAGCGGGTCTTGAGACCCATCACCCGATTGCCTGAAAGGACAGGCAATCCTATTGGATGTCTAGGAGGAGGAGGGAGGAGCCACACGGCGGAAGCTGCCGAAGAGGGGAGGACACAGGAGCCACTGCCTGCAACCCGCCATCTGTCCACTGCCAAAGTCGAGGAGGAGAGGACACAGGAGCCTCTCCCCACCGCCGAAAGCCGAGGAGGAGAGGACACAGGAGCCGCTGCCCACAACCCGTCAGCTGCCCGCTGCCAAAGCCGAGGAGGAGAGGACACAGGAGTCTCTGCCCGTCGCCGAAAGCAGAGGAGGAGAGGACACAGGAGCCACTACCCGCAACCCGCCGGCTGCCAAAGCCGAGGAGGAGAGGACACAGGAGCCTCTCCCCACCACTGAAAACTGAGGAGGAGAGGACACAGGAGCCGCTGCTTGCAATCCGCCCACCACCGGACCAACCTGGGGGGGGTGGGGGGTGGTTGTTTGCTGCCCCCCCGCCCCGCAAAAAAAAACACCAGCCACCACTGCTATGTCCTAATATGATATTGGTGTTCTGGAGTGTCTGTTGTGCCTGAGTAGCAAAAAAGTACCATTGCAGGCCCAATAGACTCTCAGGGACAGCAATATTATATTAGTTCACAGACTGCGGTGCCCGGATTCAACAGATCTAACGCTACCAAAGCCCGAAGAAGGAGGAACACAAGTCCCTGAAATGCACTGCATGTGTTTTTAAGTCATACGCCAATAAAGTGATGATTGTTCTAGAACCAGCTCAGGTTTCCAGGATTTTCTGTTCTACTCCTTACCTACCTTGACCATCTTCACATTTATGAATGAACCTACGCCCGAGTACCCTTCACCAGTCACGCCATCACAGACCTACCCACCACTGACAAAGTCTGGCACTACCTCACACGTATATTACAAGCCGCAGTTATTTTTTATGAAGAATTCTTGATGGATGTGTGACGATAATTAAAGCTCTTGGTCTGGGCTTATACAGTATATGACAAGAAAGCTGCCTCATGTATCCTGTTTTTTTAATGCCCTTTTAGATGTCAATTTTTCCACCTGTGTATTAGTAGTCATTTTACAGAAAATAACATAATTTGCTTATATTTCCCGGGCACACAGCTTGACTGCCGAAACATGACACACCGGTCTGTGCAAACAACTATATATTATGCTGAGTCAATCTATACCACACATATCCTGTATGGTCCCATAAAATGTTCAGTTCAAAGAATTATCCCATTAAAATCATTTCTATAACTTCAAAGTTCAAATTTCATGAGATGATCTCACCAACTGTTTAATGAAACGATTGTGTAGGGTCTAAACCACAAGAAGAAAATAGTTTATGAAGGGGGGGTATATGGACTGAGAAATTCGCACTTTGTGAATGTTAGTTACGGTAAATGCATTACTCATAGACCAGAATGTCTGCAAAAAATATATAAATTGTAGTATGATTAAAGTGATGTATAAAAGACATAATTGTATTGATGTCATTTGTATGGTCCAGATTTCAACAGGCCCTAAAAATAGTTATGTTTTCCAGGAAACTCGTGTCCCCGTATGCTCCCATTGCTCACAATCATATGTAATCCAATGTTTATCCCAGGGGTACCTGGAGCCAACTAGGTTTAAGTGGCGAGCCTCCAAAGACGTGTACAGAATTTACAACCTAGTGTCCTTATCGAGCGTTCTAAGCTTTTCCTAATGCACTCACAAGTAATCTTTAGATATCTCTAAATCAAAAACCTTGTCGCCCAAGTGATCATGTCACCATCCAGTCTTCAAACTCTTACCCCACTTGAGAATTTTTTTGCATGACTGACCCTACAGCTAAGGGTGTTATCAGGCTGGGGAAAGGAAGCACAAGGTCGCCACTCTAAGTGAGGTAAGTTATTCAATTTTAATAAGCAAATGGTGCATATGTACTCACAAGGTTAAAAACAAGCATGTCAGAAATGAGGGAACAGCCGTCCGGGAGGGAGTCCATCCGTGGCAGAACGCTGGTGAAGTGGGTGCGGGTTGCGCCGGTGGTTACCAACGTTTCCTGGACCTCGAGCACACAGGATGCCAGGGGATGAAGAAGGAGTGCATTGCTCCGCAAACGCTTCGCCTGCCTACTGACCCACCGTCCCGCCGGAAGTGACGTCATCCCCCGGTATCCTGTGTGCTCGAGGTTGAAAACATATTGAAAGAGAAATTGCTTCCAGGGAAATCACTTATGCCGTGTACACACGGCCGAACTTTTCGACCAAGCTTGTCCGACGGAACAAATCCGTCGGACAATTCGACCGTGTGTGGGCTTCATCGGACCTGCAGCGGACCTTTTCTGTCGAAAATGTGACAGACTTTAGATTTAGAACATGTTTCAAATCTGTCCGACGGACTCGAGTCCGAGCGAAAAATCCGTTCGTCTGTATGCTAGTCCGGAGGACGAAAATCGATGCTAGGGCAGCTATTGGCTACTGGCTATGAACTTCCTTATTCTAGTCTGGTCGTACGTCATCACGGTCGAATCCGTTAGACTTTGGTGTGATTGTGTGTAGACAAGTATGATTTGACGGTAGTCCGTCGAACAGTCCGACGTGATTCAGTCCTTCGAAAGTCCGGTCGCGTGTACACAGCATTAGGGTAGACTACAAAATCTAACAAAATCTAAAATATATTATGTGCGAAACCGAGACGTTGCCGAAACAAAACAAAAAACACTCTGGAACTGAAAGGGATTCGGGGAGAAAAAGGCCTGGGGACTCACTTTACCAACAGACTAGAAGTTTTACTTACAACCTATGGTATACAAAGTTGTAGGCACTAAGGATAAGACTGGCAATATTTTGATCCATGCTGGGCCATTGTTTTGGACCATGCCAACAGTTCAATATACAATAATATTAGACAGTCTTTATCAAGCCTAATATATAGAGGCATAACTAGTACCTTTGGGGGCCTCTGAACTTTCAGGGCAAGAAACCATGAAGGGGCCCCCTAACCCCCGCCACCTTCCATCCAAGCCCTGGGCTTCCAGTTCTGGGAAGGTGTTCATGGACATCCTCCCAGAACCTTGCCTCCCGCGGACCGCCAGGGGTGCGCATCCAGCATGCTCTGTGACACAGCTAGTCACGGTAAAGGGCTAACCACAGCGGCCCGTTACCATGTGATTAGCTGATCACATGTAAACAGACTTGCCAGTTATCGGCAGTCCTTTCTTCCCACGATGTGTCTGGTTGAGGAAAGGAGAGTCGTTAAAGTGGTTGTAAACCCTTTACAACCACTTTATACTACAGGCAAGCCTATAATTAGTCTTACCTGTAGCTACACGGGATATCTCCTAAACCTGCACGTTTTATGAGATATCCCTGTATTTCATGTGCCGACGTCATCGGCACATGCACACTTAAGCAAACTGAAGCAATGGAACGTATGAGCAGGAGGAGAAGGAGCATATCGGCTCTCTCCTGTCCTGCCTGTGCGAGGCGGTGAGAATGTCAGTGCAGGCTATGAGCCGTATGAGAGATATACGCTCTCAACTCATAGCCCTGCAGCAAGCAACCCTGCTGGGGCCCCCCTTTAGTGGCGTAATATTAGGGTGGCTTATCCCCCCTCTCACCCGCTTGGTGATCCGGATCCCGGCAGCTCAGGGATGTCTCACTCTTGAGAGCAGCGGGTTGCTTGGCGTGCCATAATGTTAAGGTGTGTTCCCAAGCTACTCAGTGTGGAGCTGGAGAAGAGGGGCCCAGGGGCAGCAGTGGGAAACTGGATAGGAGGGGCGACAGGACAGTAACATATAGAGGATTTGATTCCTGCCTCCTGCAGCTGCTGAATGCCTGCAGGAGGGAAAAGAGGAGACGCAGGCATTCTGCCGCTGCAGGAGGTGGGGATTGATTCTGCTATATGCCGCCCCATTCTTGCGACCCGAGCCCCCCTGGAGCATGGGGCCGGGTCCTAAGTGCAACCCTTGCGGCCCCTGTAGCTACGCCCCTGCTAATATACACTCATCGGCTACTTTATTAGGTACACCTGTTCAGTTGCTTGCTAATCAGCCAATTACATGACAGCAACTCAATGCATTTCGGCATATAGACGTGGTGAAGATGACTTGCTGAAGTTCAAACCGAGCATCAGAATGGGGAACAAAGGGGGTTCAAGTGACTTTGAATGTGGCAAGGTTGTTGGTGCCAGACGGGCTGGTCTTTTCAAAAACTGCTGATGTACTGGGATTTTCACGCACAACCATCTCTCGGATTTACAGAGAATAATCAGAAAAAGAGAAACTATCCAGTGAGCATCAGTTGTGTAGAGGAAAATGCCTTGTTGATGTTAGAAGTCAGAGGAGAATGGGCAGACTGGTTCGAGATGATAGAAAGGCAACAGTAACTCAAATAACCACTCGTTACAACCAAGGTATGCAGAATACCATCTCTGAATGCACAGCACATCGAACCTTGAAGCAGATGGGCTACAGCAGCAGAAGACCACACCGGGTGCCACTTCTGTCAGCTAAGAACAGAAAACGGAGGCTACAAGTCGCACAGGCTCGCCAAAATTGCACGATAGAAGATTGGAAAAAACGTTGCCTGGTCTGATAAGTCCCTATTTCAGCTGCAACATTCAGGTGATAGGGTCAGAATTTGGCATAAACAACATGAAAGCATGGATCCATCCTGCCTTGTATCAATGGTTCAGGCTGGTGGTGGTGTAATGGTGTGGGGCGATATTTTCTTGGCACACTTTGGGCCCCTTAGTACCAGATGAGCATCCTATAAACATCTTCTGATGGCTCCTTCCAGCAGGATAATGCACCATGTCACAAAGCTCAAATCATCTCACCACTGGACAATGAGGTCACTGTACTCCAATGGCCTCCACACTCACCAGATCTCATAAAATAGAGAACCGATGTGGTGGAACCGGAAATTGGCATCATGGATGTGCAGCCCACAAATCTGCAGCAACTGCGTGATGCTATCATGTCACTATGGACCAAAATCTCTGAGGAATTTTTCCAGCACCTTGTTGAATCTATGCCACGAAGAATAAAGGCAAAAGGGGGTCCAACCCGTTACTAGCGAGGTGGACCTAACAAAGTGGCCGGTGAGTGTAAGTCTCCTATTATATCTCATCGTGATTCTAATCGCATCTACTGCTCCAGCCCTGAGGAAGGGGGTGGCTTTCCCCTGAAACACGTTGACTTTAAAGCTCTTAACAAACTGACATTTCAATTAGAACTGTGATACTGGGTGCACCTCATTACCCACCACAGAGAATGTTTTGACCGGTGAAAATTGATCTGTTTGCCTTTGCTAGTCAGATAGAGTTGTTTTCCTGGTCAGGGTGAAATTAGGCTCAGTTGACCACAAGATTTTTTTTTCCCCCTCTACCTGTGGATCGATGTTACTGTAGATTGTGAGTGGCTGGATTTTTAGAGTCAAATATATTTTTATTGCGTTTAACAAAGTGAACCAACACAACATACGTATAAACCAGATGTTCAGTACAGGAGGCAATACAGTTTAGGTCTTGTATCCGATACACTCTAGGATATAATCTGGTGTGGCATACAGGTATGACCATCATCCAAAAGGTAGCGCTTGAGCCCGCGGTGCATTGCAAGAAAGAAATATAAGGGATGGGGAGGAGAACATCTGGGTTCCCGTCAAGGAAACATAAAATTGGGGGGAAGGAGGGAGAAAGAAAAAGAGGGAGAGGGAAAAGGGATTAGGAGGTTGGGAAGGGGAAAGGTGTAGGTGTAGCAAGGGGGAAAGGGAGGCTAGAAGGGGCTGAGCAGACCCCGGTGCAAAAAATCGGGAAATCATGGTTAGAAGGTGTGTCTGGCTCTGGGGTGTCAACAACGCTTTCAGGGAATCAGAAGTAGGCTAGTCGATCCAAGTTAGCCAGATAATTTTAAATTTGTTGAAGGTATCACTGTCCAGAGCTGTCATTAGCTCCATGCGCATAATGTCATTGACCACTGAGACCCAGGAGGACATAGGGGGGGTGGTAGTAGTCTTCCAGAATTCCAGAATAGGGGGATAAGTTGTCTGGCGGCTGACAGGAAAAAGCGTAGAAGTGTAAGTTTTTGAGAGGCTATGGAGCCAGGGAGCATAGATAATAGAGCTATCTCTGGGGTGGGTGTCGTTGGCCGATCATATAGACTACTGTATATGGCGAAAACCTGAGACCAGAGGGGTTGTATGGCCTTACAATTCCACCATCTCTGGGGTGGGTGTCGTTGGCCGATCATATAGACTACTGTATATGGCGAAAACCTGAGACCAGAGGGGTTGTATGGCCTTACAATTCCACCAAATGTGGAGGTAATTTTCTTCTGCGTCATCGCACCTCCAATATGAGGGAGGGACAGATGGGATAATTTTATGAAGAGATTGAGGGTCCCTGTATCATCTGGATAGGAGTTTAAAGTTCTTCTCCTAGGTATAGCATGAAGTGGCTGGATTTTTAGATCGCTCTGAATAAGAGTCTCCTTATTCTCCCATGAGACATGTTAAACGTCCTGGCTATGTGGTCCATGAAGTTCTCCCATGCCGTCAAAGTCTGTGTTTTTTATTTAATGAAGCATTAGTAATATAACCTTCGTTTTCACCTGCATTTATTTTTGAATTTCATTTTTATTTTTGTCAATACTGACATATGACCACGGATAATATATTACCTTCTTTTGTTCATCCTGTGCTCCTCTCATTTGTTCTTTCTAGTGAAAACATCAAGGCATAATTGAAAAGCCTAATGGATAAAAACGGAATCCTTTTGTAGTAATCACAATGCACGGTTTTTTCGCTCGAGAATTACTTAAGCTGTCCGAACAAGACTGCATTTTTCTTTTCACAGGAAGATAATGAAAACCCCTAAATGAAATGACAAGATTGCTTGGCCTAGGTGAAATTCTGGAGTTCAATTATTGTTGATATGAAATTATAGAAGTGAGACTGACAAACATTATGCCAGGACGACATTTCCCATCCTGTAAAGAGAAATGTAATTGTGATACATTGCCATGAATGGCAATTTAACCGTGGGTAATGGACAATCTGATAGTTAAATAGGGTGATTCAAAGGGGAGGCATAGATCAGAGTAGCAACGGGATGGGAAGCAGTGGAAGGAAGAAACTTTTATGACACAGGTTATATTTGTGACGTTAAAGTGAGCCTGTCACCAGCCGAGCATTTCAAACTGAGCATATGATGAAAAACAGAGGTTGCCTTCAGCTTTATGAAAACTACTTGTCAAAGCCATCTCTAGATCCAGAGCTCTAGGCAAATTGGAATTGTGTGCAATCTTGACCTTTCCTTGTTTGTAAATTTACTTTGCCCCGTTACATTGAAGAACCAATAAAAAGGCAACAGGGGTCAGACCAACTTCGACTTTATACATGAAAAGTGTACATTTGATATAACATCATCTGCCTGTATATCTGAATCTATTGATCGTTTGGCGTGTGACTTTCACTAAAGGAAACCTTTGCTTGAATTGCCTAGGTTTGTGTAGTTTGGTATTGGGGTGACTATGCTCATGTGGTAAATGCATTTTCAAATGAGTTGCGCGAGTCCTAACTGTAATTTAGCACATGACAGCCCACTTTTATTGGACTAAACTGAAAGTTCACGTAAACATCAGTTGCCAACACAGGGGGTTCTTCCACATCAACAGGAAATGTCAACTGAAAATGCTGAGCCTCCTGGCTCCCTTGTCAGCAGAACCGCTGCTCTTCTTACCAGTCCCTCTCACTGTGTTGCCCAGCTCTCCTGGTTCACTTGGCTCGCTTAGCTTTTAGTCACAGCACCCTGCTGCATGGCCCACTCCTGGCCTCTGGATAGGGGTTCTCCTGACACCCCAATAGGAACTGACTCCTTGGACGAGACCTCCTGTCTCCTCGCTGCTGGTTGAGGCATCTCCGACTAATGGATGAAACCTCCTGTCTTTTGACTTCTGGTTTGGGCACCTCTGACCTCTGGTTGAGACCTCCTGTCTCCTGGCTGCTGGTTGGAGCACCTCTGACCAATGGATGAGACTTCCTGTCTCTTGACTTCTAGCTTGGGCACCTCTGACCCCTGGTTGAGACCTCCTGTCTCTAATATGGAAGCTGTTTCCAAACTGGGAGCCCTGAGCTATACTTAACGCTGAGCCTCCTGGCTCCCTTGTCAACAGCATCGCTGCTCTTCTTACCAGTCCCTCTCACTGTGTTGCCCAACTCTCGTGGTTCACTTAACTGACTTAGCCTTTAGTCACAGCACCCTGCTGCATGGCCCACTCCTGGCCTTTGGATAGGGGTTCTCCTGACTCCTGGGACAAGACCTCCTGTCTCCTGGCTGCTGGTTGAGGCACCTCCGACCAATGGATGAGACCTCCTGTCTCTTGACTTCTGGCTTGGGAACCTCTGACCTCTGGTTGAGACCTGTCTCCTGGCTGCTGGTTAGGGCACCTCCCACCAGTGAATGAGACCTCCTGTCTCTTGACTTCTGGCTTGGGCACCTCTGACCCCTGGTTGAGACCTCCTGTCTCCAATATGGAAGCTGTCTCCAAACTGGGAGCCCTGAGGTTTGAGTATACAGTATAATGACCCTGCACACTTGTATACTCACACAGTCTGCAGGCAACCAGTAAAGTCTGGACACAGGATTGAAGATTCTGTCTCACCCAAGACACTTTGGAACCTTCAAGCTCCAGGCCCCAATCCAGGACTACAGAATCCAAAGAAAGCCAAAAACGCAGCTTTTTCCTGTCAGAAGCGATAGTCTGGAATCTCACATTAAACCTTAATGCGAGTCCTGTGTCATTGTCTCCTACATTACAGGGCCTGGCACTGTCACAGTAGGTAAAGCCATAACATGCTCTTTATAGTTTTGGATTGAGTAGAGAAGGATTAACATCCAACCCAATGTATTTTTTGCAGTTTGTGGCTCATCAGGTAGATTCCCTGTCACTTTCTGCCCTAAAGTTGCAACAGAAAGTGGGGGAATTCTCTCCAAATTAGGGGAATTCCCTTGTTAGATAGTTGTCATTGGAACAAGTATCTTCATTGGAACTGTTTTTCTGGTGACATTTGTAAAATGTTGGTGTTCCCATCACTTTCTGTCTCGATGACAGTGTACACCAGTACAAATAGAGGGATAAGCAGTGGTTCTCTGGCTCCTCTGTTCCTCCTGGGAGCCAAGTACCTTAGTAAACTGCGCCAACAGTGAGGGCAGGGGGAGATCGAGAAACATCTGTTCCCTGATCTCCTCTACGAATAATGAAGCTGGAAGCATTTTGTTCATTTATTCCCTGGCTACTGTAGTAGATAATCCGTGCTTGATTAGCTCCAGTGGAGGGCAGGGTAGACATTGGAAGTCTGATAGACCCCTGATGTCTTCATAAAGAGAACTTGTCTTTAGCAGATGTGGTTGGAAGCGAGCGGTTATATGCAGGCATCTTGAGGATGGTATATTTATGGGCCTCTGTCTAATACCCCAGTCAATAACAGGTCCATGAAAAAGCACTTTTTCATCTCCTGAGTATTTATATTTAGTGAAGAGAAAAAGGAGGGGAAATGGATTGGAGGGTGAGGGAAGGTCGTTGGCAAATGCTGCTGGTAACACTTATCTCAGGTGGGAACAGTAGTGATCAAAATAGGATTTCTAACTTAGTGGTGCCTTAGGGGGAAATTTGGGACTTTGAGTTTGATGTGTGTTGGACAAAAACAAATAAATTGCACGATAAAGAGAACGTTTATTCATATAAATACGCATGGGACATGGTACATAGCAGATATGACAAGCTGATGGGCATATAATAGACAATGAGAAAATTCCATTATTGCACCTGATAAATAAAATCAAAGAAAAGGGTATAATATACAAGCATGATTGAATAAAAAAAAGCATTTAAAATCTTGACGCGTTTCGTGCTGGACACTTCCTGGATCACACATTGAAGCCATGTCACTAGCAATGGGATCACCAGATTGGAGCTGTTTTCAGGCATCATCCTGCAGGTCACCATGGACACTTTCCATCTCTCCCCTCGAGTGTGGTTTTTGCCTTGGCTGTCTGCAGTTTTACGCCCCCTCAGCTCCCGGCAGGGATATCTTCCGGCTTTCCTCAACTATCAGTTTTTAGCACTCCATGACCATTTTTAGAGCACTCGATGTAGGGAATCCAACAGCGTCTATCTCGAGGAGTGGAGTGCGGCCTGACCAGTCTGTACCCAAGTGGGAAGTTTCCAGGAAGAATGGTGTGTCCCTGCACTTTCCCTACTTCTCCAGAACCTCTCCCTGACCTCAAGCCCCAAATAGCAAGGGTAACTTGCCACAGATTTTGTGGCTGTGTTGAATTCTAAGTCTTGTTAACTTGCTGCACATTTTCACTGGCAAGTTGTACACTTGCAGAGCACTTGAAGCACGAGTTCTAGTTGACACTTACAATTTGTAGCACATTTGCGTGGCAAGTCTCTAGTAAGAGCAAAGTTGCAGTGGTGAGTCTACAACAAGAGTTCTGCAAGTCTACAGAATGAAAATTCATCCACAGTGACCCCTGTGGTGGGATGACTATTGCACAACATAACTGAACCAGAACTCGCAGCAGACTTGCAGAATGTTTGCAAAGAATGTAGATTTGCTGCAATTGTGCAACAAACATGTGAAGCCTGGCAATTCTAGCAATAGCTTAGCAAACTTGCAGCTCAATTGCTTGCTATCTGGGGCACTGTCCTTGACAGATGGGTAGCCTGTCCCTACTCTATCCACTCACAAAATGCAAACTCTGGAGCAAGGGTTTTAAATAGACTCTGCCTAACCCAAGATGGCTGTCAAATTCACATGGGGTACCAGCATCCAATTGGATGCTGCCTCTCTGTGACCG
Organism: Lithobates clamitans; assembly: GCA_037952925.1. Lineage (NCBI taxonomy): Eukaryota > Metazoa > Chordata > Amphibia > Anura > Ranidae > Lithobates > Lithobates clamitans. The sequence continues at coordinate 1,075,004 of JBBGZY010001028.1, read as the reverse complement.
AGGAAACCATAGAGGAACTAAGTTCCTCCCCAGATAGCAAGGACAACTTGGCACAAATTTGTGGCTGTGTTGAATTGTAAGTCTTGTTCACTTGCTGCCCATTTTTACTGGCAAGTTGTATACTTGCAGAGCACTTGAAGCACAGGTTCTAGTTGACACTTTTCCAATTTGTAGCAAATTTGCGTGGTGAGCACTCTAGCAAGAGCAAAGTTGCAGTGGTGAGTCTACAGCAAGAGCTCTGCATGTCTACAGGATAAAAATTCAGCCACAGTGACCCCTGTGGTGGGATGACTATTGCACAACATAACTGAACCAGAACCTGCAGCAGAATGTTTGCAAACAAAGTTGATTCTGGAGTCATGCAATGTGGACTTGCTGCAATTGTGCAACAAACTTGTGAAGACCGGCAAGTCTAGCAATAGCTTAGAAAGGCATTTTCAAACTTGCAGCACATCTGCTTGTTATCTGGGGTACTGTCCCTGACAGATGGGTGAACCCGTTCCTACTCTAGCCACTCGCAAAATGCCCGTCAAACTCTGCCTGACCCAAGATGGCCTTCAAAGTCACATGGGGTGCCAGCATCCAATTGTGACCGAGGAAACCATAGAAGAACTTCCTCCTGCACCTGCATTGCTGCTGTGGATGAGAACCACCTGTGCTGGAGAAAATAGACTGCACCTACCTACACACTAGACATGTGCACTGCCCGAAAATTTGTTCGTTTTAGTTTTCGTTTTATTCAGGGTTTTTTTTTTGGGGGGGGGGGTTCAGATCATTCGTTATGATCGCAATTCATAAATTCATAAATTCGAAAATTCGTAATTTCGTAAATTCATAAATTCGAAAATCCGAACATAAGAAAGAAAATACGAAAATTCTAAAGCACGAAAATCTGAAAATTCTAAAGCAGGAAAATCAGAAAATTCTAAAGAATAACTGACTAACCAATAATAACTAATATTAAATTATAGCTATTGGAATTTCATTTCAAATTTGGCTGTTAGTAAATGTAATGAATACGAATTTATACGAAGTTACGAATTATCCGAAATAACGAATGCCACATCTAAACTGATGGAACGGAACAAATTTTTAATAGGTAATAATAATAAAACCTTGTTATTATTATTATTGTTATTTATTATTAGTAATTCTTTACGTTCCATTTGCTTATATGCGGCATTCGTTATTTCGGATTATTATTATACAGGATTTATATAGCGCCAAAAGTCTGCACAGCGCTTTACAACATGAGGGCAGACAGTACACTTACAATACAAATCAATACAGGAGGGATCAGAGGGCCCTGCTCATTAGAGCTTACAATCTAGAAGGGAGGGTCAAGTGGAAACAAAAAGGTAATAACTGTGGGGGATGAACTGATGGAGAAAATGAAAAAACAGTTGTTAGGTGTTGGTAGGGGGGCTTCTCTGAAGAGAAGGGTTTTCAGGGATAATTCTCATTCGTTACATTCACCAACAGCCAAATTTGAAAGGAAATTCTAATACCTATAACTTAATAGTTATTATTTTAGAAGTTTTGAATTTTCGGGTTTTCGGATTTTAGAATTTTGAGTTTACGAGTTTCCGAATTCATGAATTTTCGAATATTCGGAAAAATGTGTTAAATGGGTTTTCGTTAATTTCAAATTCAAAATTCAAATTTACGAATTTTTGAATTTGCAAATTTTCCAATATTCTAATTTACGAATATTTGGAAAAAATTAGTCAAACGGGTTTTCGTTAATTCAAATGTTTCCGAATTAAAGAATTTGTAGAAATTCGTTAAAAAAAACGAATTCGTAATGAAACGAACTGCACGTGTCTACTACACACTACCAGGAAGTGCTGACGTTAGGCCCTATTATAAGGGCACCGCATTGGGGCGGAGCGAAGGCACTAACAGCTGCTAAGGGTGTGTGCACCTTAGATCGCTTGCTCCTTTTATTTATAACTGTAAGCAGCTTATTTTTAGTTATAACAAGCACTTCATACGTGCCCCTTTTTTTTTTTTTAAACTATACTGATATTGTTTCAATGATCCGTAATGGAGAAAGTTGATCTATTATTAAAGACGGTGGAGAGTAGTAGTAAAATTAGCTTTCTGTTGTTTGTGTACCTATCGGATATCCAATCTGTACAGGAGATGCGAAGAGTTTTCGGAAAGCTGCATAGCCGCTATTCATGGATTCAGACAAAGGCCGGGGGTTTATGATTACAGTGTTACGAGGCACATAATAATACTTTACTGTGTTCTTGCCTGATATATATCCATTTATTAAAACTATTGGCCTCTTGTTTTCTCAGCGCTGACTGCCTCTTGCCAAAGGAAACGGAATTTCTGTGGTCAGATAATGGGAAAATCAATGCGCGGCCACAGCGTGGGTGAAAGAGAAGCAGGCCCCGGAAAGTACTTTATATACAGCGTTTTGTTATTTTTTTTTCATTTCTAAATAATTCCCTTTGATTTTGGTGAATGGATAAGCTTGCGAGTCTTTATCTTTTTACTCGATTCCATTACCTGGCCTGTTAACCCCTTCCCGGCATCGAGCGGGCAAAACTTCGCCCTTGTCGACTATTAATCACAAGCTAGGTTCAGAGCAGAGGAAGACTGTTTGAAAGTCGTTTGAAGGTCAGCGTCTGCGCCTCCGGTATCGAACGCTTGCGGCAGCAATAGGCACGGCTTTGTCTCTCGGCCCTGGCGAAATGAATGACTATTTTCTTTGAGTTAGGATTACATTTTTTTTTTTTTTGCTGAGGGTAGCCTGTAATTGGAACACCAAAACGAAAATCAATTTGTAGGAAGAAAAATAAATGGAAATAAAGATAACACACAAGCTGGAAGAGGGAAGAAAGACGCCTATTAATTTGCTCTGTGTTTGTTTGTATTTCTTACTGTCGTATTACAGGGGGGAAAGGGATATGGGTTACCAGGCTGGAATATCGCAGGAGATTGGAAAATGTTTTGTAATACTTCTGTTCCCTGAGCTTATAGGCGTCTGATCCTTCCAATAACAGTTGTGCTGGGTAATAAGCGCCTTCATATACATGGATTACAAAGGGGGCCGGGATTTGGGGGATTTGACTTAAATTTCTTGTAGCCATTGGTTTGGCATATATTAGAAATCAATTAAAATGTAAGTGGCTGTATTCCGCTGGAGGAGATATGCACACACACACACACAGGGCTGCTGTTAGAAACCATGGGGCCCCCCAGACAGCTTACCTGTGTGTTTAGGGTCATTGTCCTGTTGGAAGATGAACCTTCGCCCCAGGTCTGAGGTCCAGAGCGCTCTGGAGACGATTTTCATCAAGGATTTCTCTGTACATTGCTGTATTCATCTTTCCCTCGACTCCTGACTAGTCTCCCAGTTCCTGCTGCTGAAAAACATCCCCATAGCATGATGCTGCCACCACCATGCTTCACAGTAGGGATGGTATTGGCCAGGGGATGAGCGGTGCCTGGTTTCCTCCAGACATGACGCTTGCAATTCAGGCCAAAGAGTTCAATCTTTGTTTCATCAGACCAGAGAATTTTTTTTTTCTCATGGTCTGAGAGTCTTTCAGGTGCCTTTTGGCAAACTTCAGGCGGGCCGTCATGTGCCTTTTACTGAGGAGTGGCTTCCGTCTGGCCACTCTACCTTCGCCCCAGTCTGAGGTCCAGAGCGCTCTGGAGACAATTTTCATCAAGGATTTCTCTGTACATTGCTGTATTCATCTTTCCCTCAACTCCTGACTAGTCTCCCAGTTCCTGCCCCTGAAAAACATCCCCATAGCATGATGCTGCCACCACCATGCTTCACAGTAGGGATGGTATTGGCCAGGGGATGAGCGGCGCCTGGTTTCCTCCAGACATGACGCCATTCAGGCCAAAGAGTTCAATCTTTTGTTTCATCAGACCAGAGAATTTTGTTTCTCATAGTCTGAGAGACCTTCAGGTGCCTTTTGGCAAACTCCAGGTGGGCTGTCATGTGCCTTTTACTGAGGAGTGGCTTCTGTCTGGTCACTCTACCATACAGGCCTGATTGGTGGAGTGCTGCAGAGATGGTGGTTCTTCTGGTAGGTTCTCCTCTCTTCACAGAGAAATGCTGGAGCTCTGTCAGAGTGACCATCGGGCTCTTGGTCACCTCCCTGACTAAGGCCCTTCTCCCCCCCGATCTCTCAGTTTGGCCGGGCGGCCCGCTCTAGGAGGAGTCCTGGTGGTTCCAAACTTCTTCCATTTACGGATGATGGAGGCCACTGTGCTCATTGGGACCTGTTTCTGTACCCTTTCCCAGAGCTGTGCCTGCACACAATCCTTGCTTGGAGGTCTACAGACAATTCCTTGGACTTCATGGCTTGGTTTGTGCTCTGACATGCACTGATAACTGTGGGACCTTTTATAGACAGGTGTGTGTCTTTCTACATCATGTCCAATCAACTGAATTTACCACAGGTGGACTCCAATCAAGTTGTAGAAACATCTCAAGGATGATCAGTGGAAACAGGATGCAGCTGAGCTCAATTTTGAGTGCCATGGCAAAGGCTGTGATACTTATGTACATGGGATTTTTTTTGTTTTTTATTTTTAATAAATTTGCAAAGATTTCAAACAAACTTCTTTCACGTTGTCATTATGGGGGATTGTTTGAAGAATTTTTAGGAAACTAATGAGCTTAATCCATTTTGGAATAAGGCTGTAACATAACAAAATTCTTCCCTAGCCACTATCTAAGGGAAGTGACATCAGGACCTGGAAATGACGTTTTAGATGTTGCTTCCAGGTCAGTAAGAGGAAGGGGAGATCTTCCTCCTCTTTTCTCTGTGGCACCCGCCATGCCGGTCCTGGGTCTGCTGATGGGCGTTCGGGAGCCCGGGGAAACATGGCAGGGGTGCATGTGGCGAGGGGTGACCAGGATGTATGGCATAGGGCGGTGGCGGTAAAAGGAGTTAGATCATGGTAACGGCTTGATATCTATGACCGCTCTTTTGTCCAAGGGAAATTCCCCAAGCTTGTCCTCCCCTGGAGGAAAAATACTTTTGGATCTTTCCTCATAGCTGAGGTCCTTCGTGCCTTTTATCAGTTTGATTGCCCTTCTCTGTACCCTCTCCAGTTCTTCGCCATCTTTTTTTTTGTGTGAATTTGTGTTCAAAACTGAACTGCATGTTCTTTTTTTCTTAGGCTGCATTCACACCTCAGCGTTTTGTAGATGGAAGCTTCAAGCTCCAAAACGCTGGAGGGAGAAAAAAATCAATGATTCTCTATGGAGAGGGTTCACATCTCCACTCCAAATCACCTGAAGCCAAACGCCTGAAGCTCAAACAGGTTCTAGAGCTTTTTTGTCGCTCAAATCGGGCAGATTTGGGCGTTTTTGGTGCATTTTCATTCCCATAGGAACAAATGGAAACGCGCCATTCGCGCGTTTTTGTGCGTATTCGCGGGGTTTGTTTTGTGTTTTTGCGCGATTTTCTGTTCAAATGAAAAATTTTAAAAATAAAATAGTAATAGTATATCAATAAATAAATGTAAAATAAATACACAAATAACTAAAAATCATCATAAATAAGCAAAATAAATTAATAATATGTAATAATACATTCATAAATAATAATTAACCTCGAACCTTAAAAAAAAATACATTGTTATTAGTTATTAATAATAATAATAATAATAATAATAAAATAACAATAAACACCCAAACTCAAAAAAAAAATTACATTATTAATAACATTAAATAATAATTATTTATTTTTGTGTTAGGTTTAGGGTGTTTAGTTATTTATTATTATTTTAGTTTTTTTAAGTGGTAAGGGTTAATTTTTTGTTTATTGTTACTTAGTATTAATTTATTGAATGTATTTATTTTTTATTTATGATTTTTATTTATTTGTGTATTTATTTTACATTTATTTATTCATTTTTTTAATATTCATATAATAATACATAAAATAAACATAAAGAGAAAAAAATAATAAATAACCCCATCTCCTAATCCTAACCCTAACCTAAACTGAACTCGAACCCCTATCCCTAATGAAAAAACATTATAATAAATGAATAGTAATTAAAAGAAGAAATAAAAGCTAAAAAAAGCTGAAATACCTAGCAACAAATGATGCAACAGATAATAGTTTTCTCTATTGGCTAATAAAAAAATGGCAAATCCCAAAAACGCTACATACAAATGTGCAAGTTGCGCAAAAACGTGCCAAAAAGAAAATGCTCAAAGACGCTCAAGTGTGAATGCAGCCTTACTGATGTTTTGTACCGGGGCAGATTATGGCTCTCTCTCTGGAGTCTACACCTCTTTTCTTACTAGGAGGTACTGTATTTTGCTTTCTTTGGAAACTGAATTGAATGCTATTAATAAATCTTTGATCTACCCGAACACCCAGATCCTTCTCAATTACTGACCCCCCCCTCCCCCCATCTGGGGCCTTTAGTAAAAAAAAAAAAAAAATTGCGAGGGTGGAAGCTTGTATCTGCCACAGTCATGAAAACTCACTTCTCTTGTTGCAATAGTCTCCTTCTTCCTGTTGCATGCTTCATAATCAAAGATAAAAAAAAATTGCCAGAAAAGTGAGAGCAATTTTTATAAAATAAAATATTTTTTAAAAGAATAAAAGAAATAACATTTAAATTTTTTTTTCTAAATAATTGTAAGGAGCAGGGAACTCTGATTCCTCCTGTATTCAATTGTATTGCAACTATACTGTCTGCCCTAACATTGTAAAGCACTGCGCAAACTGTTGGCGCTATATAAATCCTGATTATAATAATAATAATACAATTTATATAAAACCGTTTTGGATCTAGTGCAGGAGTTTTAGAACTTCTGTCAGGTTTTTACTGCTGTCTGAGACCCCACAGGGGAATACATTCATTATCAGTTTGTTTTGGTGACAGGATGTTGGACATATTACCATAAAGGTTAGACCAATTTTTATAAAATAAGAAAAAAAGATTTATAATATATAATACATTCTAGTGTTGGGACTTTTATCAGGTTTTTATTGCTGTCTAAGACCCCACAGGGGAACATATTCACTATCAGTTTGTTTCGGTGACTATGGCACAGGACGCTATTGGAAATGTTACCAGAAAGGTGGGACCAATTTTTTATAAAATAAAATAAAATATCTAAAAATAAAATTTTTATAAAAATATTTTTGGACCTAGTGCAGGAGTTTTAGAACTTCTGTCAGTTTTTTTTATTGCTGCCTAAGACCCCATGGGGGAATATATACATTATCAGTTTTTTTTGGTGACCATGGCACAGGACGCTTTAGGACATATTACCATAAAGGTTAGACCAATTCTGATAAAAAAAGAAAATATAATATATAATATATTCTAGTGTTGGGACTTTTATCAGGTTTTTATTGCTGTTTAAGAGCCCACAGGGGAATATATTCATTATCAGTTTGTTTCGGTGACCATGGCACAGAACGCTATTAGAGAGATCAAAAAGATGAGTCCAATGTTTTCCAAAAAAAAAAAAAAAAATGTAAAAATAAAATTTGTATAAATTAGTTTTGGATTTAGTGCAGGAGTTTTAGAACTTAGAACTTTAGAACAGGTTTTTATTGCTGTCTATGACCCCATGGGGGAATATATTCATTATCAGTTTGTTTTGGTGACATGATTTGGACATATTACCACAAAGGTGAGACCATTTTTTGTAAAATAAAATAAAGTTTTAAAAAATAATATTTTTATAAAATAGTTTTGGATCTAGTGAAGGAGTGTTAGGTTTTTGTTTATTGCTAGCTATGACCCCACAGGGGAATATATTCATTATCAGTTTGTTTTGATGACCATGGTACAGGACGCTATTGGAGATATTACCAGAAAGGTGGGACCAATTTTTATAAAATAAAATAAAATATTTAAAAATAAAACTTTTAAAAAAATAACATTTTTATAAAAATATTGTTGGACCTAGTGCAGGAGTTTTAGAACTTCTGTCAGGTTTTTTTTTGCTGTCTAAGACCCCATGGGGGGATATATTCATAATCAGTTTGTTTTGGTGACCATGGTATAGGACGCTATTGGAGTTATTACCAAAAAGGTGAGACCAATTTTTATAAAATAAAATAAAGTTTAAAAAAATAATATTTATATAAAATAGTTTTGGATCTAGTGCAGGAGTGTTAGGTTTTGTTATTGCTGTCTATGACCCCATAGGGGAATATATTCATTATCAGTTTGTTTTAACGACCATGGTACAGGACCCTATTGGAGATATTACCAGACAGGTGAGACCAGTTTTTAAAAAATAAAAAATAAAATTTATATAAAAAAGTTTTGGATCTAGTGCAGGGGTTTTAGAACTTCTATCATGTTTTTGCTGCTGTCTATGACCCCCACGGGGTCATTATCAGTTTTGGTGACCATGGCATAGAAACTTTTAGAGAGATTACCAGAAAGAGGAGACCAATGTTTTCCGAAAAAGAAAAAGAAATTAAAAATAAAATGTGTATAAATTACTGTCTATGACCCCACAGCGGAATATATTTATTTATCAGTTTGTTTTGGTGACCATGGTACAGGACTTTATTGGAGAGATTTCCCCTCATTTATTGTCCCAGTGACAAAGGTTCCAGGAGGTAGGAAGTGAAGGAAAATCAAGGAAACATTGAGAAATAATTTTTTTTTTGTTTTTTTTCTGGTAGAGAAGAGGAGGATATAATCCATTTTCCTCAGCAAATAAACACAAAACAACTAATTTTTTTTCTTTTTCACATACTGTTAAAAAAAAAAAAGTTTCTTTTTGATGTTTCAACACAGGAGGAAGAGGGTCATTATCATTTAAACTCCATACTCAGAAAAAAGAAAAAGAAAAAAGGAAAAAAGGAAAAAAAAAGAAAGAAAAAGAAAAAGGAAAAAAAAAAGAAAATAAAATAACAAAAAAACCCTCCACGCTCAGAACAGACCCAACTATTTACCTAGACTTTCCATTTAAACCTCTTTCTTTTTTGCAGAGTCTGGTGGCTCAGAGAGAATAGTTTACAATTCCTTGCACCGGCCATCTAGAAATACCGATATCGATTACAAGTCCCTTCTGTGGTTCAATATACAATGAAAACATTGTAAGATACACAACTCTGTTTTCTTTACTGTCCCCCAGGGAAATATTGGAATATCTCTGGATTTGAGGTCTGTGTGTTTGTATTTACATGGCTGCTGTCCAGGAATCTGCAGTATTTCCAGCAGCAGTCTGCAAAGATAACATAGTGTGCCATTTAGGATGAGGAGGGGCTCATAGAAAATGTCACATTTGGCTTGATGGGCATTTTAGCAAGAATCTGGTTCCCTGTTTTAAACTTCAGGCAAGCAGCAAACAAGACAGGTAAAGGTACACATTTGGAAACCACTTTATTTGCATTCTTTTTTTTATATATTTCAGGTACTTGTATAGCACCGTCAATTTACTCAGCGCTTTACATATACATTGTACATTCACATCAGTCCCTACCCTTACACTCTAAGGTCCCTAACTCTCATTCTTACATACTAGGGGACAATTTAGACAGGATCCATTTAACCTTACCAGCATGTCTTTGGAGTGTGGGAGGAAACTGGACTACCCGGAGGAAACCTGCGCAGGCACAGGGAGAACATGCAAACTCTAAGCAGGTAGTGTCATGGTTGGGATTCGAACCAGCGACCCTTCTTACTGCTTGGCAAAAGTGTTACCCACTACACCACTGTGCCGCCCACTTCCGATGTAAACACCCCAACTGACAGCATAGCCAACGGCCACTACAGCAGCAGTACATCTTGGGGAAACCCCCCCCCATCATGCTGATTGGACAAAGAAGAAGACACAATGATAAGTTATCACCCTGCTCTCTCTTCCTGTTTCCATGATGCCTGATTGGCTTCTAATGCTGCCCCTCCTTCTCCCAGTCTGTGGCTGTCCAGGGCATTACAGGAGGTCAAGATAAATTCAAATATGTACAGAATTTAAAAAAATTTATGTTATAATTGTAAACCTGGATAAAAAAAGAAAAGGAGCGCCCGGCGTCCAGAGAAATTCAACTTCTAAAGTATGTTTCATAGACGTTTAATAAAAAGTAGCAACATGTACTTCAAGCCAACGCATTTCAGGGAAATAGGCTCTCCATTATTCAGGACTGTTGCTCCTTTCTTTTTATCCAAGTCTACATGCTGAAAGGACCGTAAAGTCGCACAGAAAAAGGCAGCAGTCCAAACCCCAAGAGGGCCCGTCGCCACCATCCATAATTGGGCACTATTCACAATAAGGCATTGCTTCCTTTTTTGCCCACACAAATACAGACAGGACCACCAGTGACCAGTCCAGCGTGGTCTCCAACACACGCTAGATAATTGTAAACATGTTCACCTCGATCGTATTGAGTGTCAGAAACCATGAAATCAGGCCGAGACAGTTACAGTTAAATCACACTTGTTTAATAATAAAAGTAAAAAGAACAAACGTAGTCAAAACATAGCCAGAGTTCAGTAACCGGAACGGATAGTCAGCCATGCCAGAAATCAGGGATCAATGTAGTGGAACAGCAAGCAGGACCTGGAGCCAGAAGGGATGTCAGCAAAGCCAGTCTTTAAACAGGAACGCAGGAGATAGTTTCTCGTGATGTGACCAAGGCGAAGGCCGAGCTCCTCTGGATGGAAGGCTTAAGTAGGCAGGACTGACGAGCAGGATCATCAACAGCTGAGTAACTGTGGAGAGAGATGGGAGGTGGCAAATAGCCGACAGCTCTGCGGCCAGCTCAGAGAAGGAAGGGCTGAGCCCAGCCCTGACACCGAGCCATATTTGCTATTACTTAAGGGACACAGGATGATTAGAATTTAGGGAACACTTGGTTATAGTGCCGCCTCCACGATGTATTGGACACTGGCAAACAAAAAAAAAAAGCCATTGGCCAGCAAAGTAAAACCCCTTCCACACAGCACTAGAGGCTGCTATTCTCACATCCTACGAATCCCTACAAAATTTAAAACATCGTGAAGCCACTTCGGGCAGGGAAAGTGCAAGCATTTTATCCATAACTATACAGGTTTTCAAACTCTTCAATTTACTCCCATCTGGCACGACTCCTGTACATTCACCCACCGCTCTTTTATGGAACAATCCACAACTGAAGGGATTTTTTTCAGAGGACGGACGGGGCATTTTGGTTCCGACACGAAGTTAAATTAATCTCCCATCTATTTTTATTGGATACCCTTCGTTCTTTTACCGATTTTCATAGGGACTTTAATCTCCCCTCCACAGCCTATTTTCGGTATCTACAATTACGACATAAGTAGGGTTGGCACCTCATCCCTTTAAACCCGAAAACATATGAATTACACAGGTTCTGAGGCTAATTTAATGCAGATAAGGCACCAAGTGAGTTTAATTACCACCTTAATGAGCCACAGAACCTGTGTGATTAGTATGTGTTTGGGTTTAAAGGGATGAGGTGGCAACCCTAGAGATACGGCTGCGGCTCAATTTGGCCTACGCAATATCTCGTTATACAACCTTCTCCTCTAGAGCACCTCCTGAATGACCCTTCACACTCTAAACTTATTGCTATGTATTATTCCTCTCTGCTTCACTCTAAATCTGAGACCTAATTGTACTGAATCTAGGTGGCGCACAGATATTCCAGAACTTATGGAGGAAGTTTGGCAGGAAATCCTTCCTTTTACAGGTCCCCTCATCAAGGGAAGTAATCCGGGCCAAGTTTCTTTATAGGCCCTATTATACTCCCAGTCTCCTTTATCCATTTGAAGACGGTGCCCTCTGCCATCTGTTCCAAATGCTCTTTGGAAGATGGCACGTTCTACCATAAGGTGTGGTAGTGCCCACCGGTTAGACGTTTCTGGTCTGAAGTCAAGCCTTTTATCAATTCCATCACCCAAATACGTAATATCTGTAACCCCTTGAGGTGTTTGCTTGGATCTATTGATGATGAATCTCTATCTAAGTATTCCCAAACTTTTCTATGTTTGACTTTATTTTATGACAAAAAATCGGTTACGATACACTGGAAATCCACAGGCCCCCCCCCCCCCCACTATAGCTTCCTAGCTTACCCTTATCAATCAGGTGCTCTTCTTATATAAACTGATGTATGAAGTGAAGGGTTGCCCTTGCACATTTCATAAAATTTGGGATTTGTGGGTAGACTCAGTCCGCACCATACCACCAGCTATTTAAGGTACTAACTGGGGTTAGGGCCTATTTGAAGAGTCTCTACTGTTTCCTTTTCAACTGTTATACTTACATGTTGAACGTTTTTATCATTCTGTACATTTTGTCTTTCTTGATGACTTTAAGATGTATAACTACTACTTCCATTTTATAGAATGGACACTTTGCTTACATTGTGCTGTGATATCTGAGCAGGGTTTGCTCTGTTTGTTTTTCTTTTTTACTTGCAAAATGTACAATAAAATTAACCTGATCCGACGTGAAGGTAACTTCGATTAAAGACTATGGGCACAAGTCAGATAGAAGTCACCTTGAACGTAGTAAAGGAACTTTTTCTAAAGTCAGTGCGACTTCAGTAGTGCTAATTAAGACAGCTCTCGTTGACTAAAATGGGATTTCACATGTCACATGACTTGGAGTCTCACAAGTCGGATCCCAAGTCGTGGCAGTGTGAACCGAACATTTAGAAAAAAAAACATTCAATTGATAAAGCTCTAAAGAAACAAAAAGTAAACTCAGAGTAAATCTTACAGTCCAATTAGCTGATTAATTTTGTGCTGGAGGTTGGATTACTGGAAAAGTGCATTCCTGAGAACTGATTGAGAAGGGTGTTGTATTGTATTTAAGCAGAGAAGAAGAGATATTGTCATTGTGTGTGTTAATTAAAGATGAGCCGAACACCCCCCCCCCCCCCCCCAGTTCGGTTCGCACCAGACCATGCGAACAGACAAAAATGTGTGCGAACACCGTTAACGTCTGTGGGACATGAACGTGAAAAATCCAAAGTGTTCATTTTAAAGGCTTATATGCAAGTTATTGCCAAAAAAAGTGTTTGGGGACCGGGTCCTGCCCCAGGGGACATGTATCAATGCAAAAAAAAAGTTTATAAAACGGCCATTTTTTCAGGAGCAGTGATTTTAAAAATGCTTAAAGTGAAACAATAAAAATAAAATATTCCTTTAAATATCATGCCTGGGTGTCCCCTTAGTCTGACTGTAAAGTGGCACATCTTTCTTATGTGTTTTGCTGTGCTGCAGCAAAATTACATTTCTAAAGGAAAAAATGTCATTTAAAATTGCTCGTGACTGTAATACATTGCCGGACACCCGGCAATATAAATAAAAATCAATGGAAAAATCAGGGGTTCCCCCTTCCCCAGTCCATACCAGGCCCTTCGGGTCTGGTATGGATATTAAGGGGAACTCTATGTCAAAATTAAAAAAAAAAAACAGCGTGGGGTCCCCCCCAAAATCCATACCAGGCCCATTCTGGTCTGGTATGGACTTTAAGGGGAACTACATGCCAAAATTTAAAAAAAAATGGCGTGGGGTCCCCCCCAAAATCCATAACAGACCCTTATCCGAGCAAGCAGCCATGGCAGGCCAGGAATGGGGGGGGATGAGCGAGCGCCCCCCCCCCCCTCCTGAACCATACCAAACTGCTTGCCCTCAACATGGGGAGGGTGCTTTGGGGTCCCCCCCAGAGCACCTTGTCCCCATGTTGATGGGGACAAGGGCCTCATTCCCACAACCCTTGCCCAGTGGTTGTGGGGGTCTGTGGGCGGGGGCTTATCGAAATCTGGAAGGGCCTCCAGATCCCACCCCCCCATGTGAATGTTCGACTCGAACTCATCCCTAGTGTTAATGGATTTAATAAACAAACGACTTTCCAAACTACGAATCGTTATCACGAGTATATATACATACATAAATTTTGAATCGTATCGATATACATGCAAAACAAATTGATTTGGTATAACAAATATCAAGACTCTACAAAAATAACAAATTATCCGAAAACAAATTAACGTAACATAACGAATATAAGAGAACGAAATCATGTATTTTACGAATGAAAACAAAACGAAACAAAATTTTCCAGTGTGCACAAGTCTAATTGCCATTGTTTTCTTGTGTTTTTCCCTGAAAGGGTTAAAGCATTGGACAATTAGAGCCGGTGTCTTGCCGAGAAAGTTCCCTTGGCGGATAAGGACACCCCCCTGTACTGCGCAGGCGCAGCGCCTGCGCAGTACGAGCTACTATCAGCCGCCGGAGATAGCCGAAGCTCAAAATGTTCAATCAGCTGTACACGGCGCCTGCGCCCTAGGTCCAGGTTCCTTCCCCACCATCCAAGTGGACCTAGAGGGGGAATAAAAAAGAGCCGAGCGAAGCGAGGCCGTGCCCAGAGCGTGGCGAGCGAAGCGAGCCCGCCAGGGGCCCTCTTACAGGCGCCGTGTACAGCTGATTTTCCCCTTTTCACCTTTGGCTTTTTCCGCCGGATCCTACTGTGCAGGCGCAGCGCCTGCGCAGTAGAGGGGTCCTTATCCGCCGAGCGGAACTTTCTCGGCAGAACACCGTGTCACTCACAGCTGTGTTGTGTGTACACTCCCACTGCTTTTTTACAGCTTTATTAAGTATTGCAGTTTCCTGCCTCTACTCTCCACGTAAGGGTCACAGGTCTTACATGGCTTGTCCTTGCTGCTGCCTAACAGTGCCTAACCTCTGGTCATATAATAAAATCTTCTGCCCCGTAGTGGGTTGTGTGTACCTGTGGTACTTTTGCTGTGTATACATTGCCTTCCTTGTACCACAATAAGTGGGCCTTCCAGCTCACAATTCTCTAACAGCTCTGGGGTGGCCTGCAACATTCCTCCCAAGAGGTCCTGACACTGATAGCTTGGATCGTTGTGCTTTGTTTGAGTCTATGCACTCTTCAGTGTCTTCTCTAACTCCCTCTTCCACTTGTAGGCAGGTGCAATATGTACTCCCCACTGCAGGTGGCTCTCGACCGAAGCAGCAATGCAGAAGGGGAAGGAAGTTATGAGGAACTTGGTTCCCCTGTGATTTCCTGACGTCACAAGAAGACAGTGGCCCTATTGGACACTGGCACCCCATGTGACTCTAGAAGCCATCTTGGGTCAGAGTCTTTTTAAGACTCTGGATCCTGGATTTGATGCGCTTTATGCGAGTGGCTAGTGTAGGGACAGGTTCCTTGGCTGGCAGGGACAGTACTTAGAGGTAGGGCGAGGTCCTGAGGATTAGGGACAGTACAGGGACTATGTCTACCTTGCTCCAGGAAGTCTTCTCTTTTGGATGTGGGGGGCAGAGGGGCAGAAGACATTACTGGGGGAGATAATGTGAAGGGGCAGAGGACACTGCTATGGGAGGTGGCAGAGGGCCAGAAGACACCCCAAGTCTTTTGCAGACTCTAACAGGTTTTCTTCTAAGATTGCCCTGTATTTGGCTCCATCCATCTTCCCATCAACTCTGAGCAGCTTCCCTGTCCCTGCTGAAGAAAAGCATCCCCACAACATGATGCTGCCACCACCATGTTTCACGGTGGGGATGGTGTGTTCAGGGTGATGTGCAGTGTTAGTTTTCCACCACACATAGCGTTTTGCTTTTAGGCCTAAAAGTTCTACTTTGGTCTAATCTGACCAGAGCACCTTCTTCCACATGTTTGCTGTGTCCTCCACATGGCTTCTCGCAAACTGTAGACAGGACTTCTTATGGCTTTCTTTTAACAATGGCTTTCTTCTTGTCACTCTTCCATAAAGAGCAGATTTGTGGAGAACACGACTAATAGTTGTCCTGTGGACAGATTCTCCCACCTGAGCTGTGGATCTCTGCAGCTCCTCCAGAGTTACCATGGGCCTCTTGGCTCTTCTCTGATGAATGCTCTCCTTGCCCGGCTGGTCAGTTTAGGTGGACGGCCATGTCTTGGTAGGTTTGCAGTTGTCATACTCTTTCCATTTTCTGATGATGGATTGAACAGAGCTCCGTGAGATGTTCAAAGCTTGGGATATATTTTTATAACCTAACCGTGCTTTAAACTTCTCCACAACTTTATCCCTGATCTGTCTGGTGTATTCATTGGCCTTCATGATGCTGTTTGTTCACTAACGTTCTCTAACAAACCTCTGAGGGCTTCACAGAACAGCTGTGTTTATACTGAGATTAAATTACACACAGGTGGACTCTATTTACTAATTAAATGACTTCTGAAGGCAAAATATTTTAGTTAGGGGTATTGGAGTAAAGGGGGCTGAATACAAAGGCACGCCACACTTTTCACATGTTTATTTGTAAAAAATGTTGAAAAACATTTATCATTTGCCATCCAGTTCACAATTATGTGCCACTTTCTATTGGTCTTTCACATAAAATCCCAATAAAATTCACTTACATTTTTGGTTGTAACAAGACATAATTTTCAAAATTTCAAGGCACTGTCCATTAGTTCACTACTTCATGTGCAAAACAATCTTAAAGAGGAACTGCAGTCTGCTTAAATTTGTAATAAAAACATTGTTGCCATTTTGAAGCTTCCCTCCAACCACTTTGCATATTATTTTATATAGACAGTGATTCTGTACTTGCCAAATATGCTGCAGAAATCTCCCTCCACTGAGTCTGGCTGCAGTCATTTTAACTGTGGGCAGCTGAAGCTGCTGCCTGTTCACTTCCTGGATTTACACAGACGCACACAGGGGCACAACTCCAGCTCTGCAGCTCTCATTGGCCCTCTTATGACTCAGCCCCCCCTCCCTTCCTGGCAAATTCTCAGGAGAGTGAGAGAGAGAGCTGTGCATGATGTCATAAGCCTAGGCTTTTTACCAGACAAGAAACAGGAAGTTGTCTGTATAAGGTATTTACTGGTAGAAAAAAAAATGTTTTACTATCCAAAGTTAAAACAACAACAAGGGCAGAAGATTTAATAGATGGAAAGTTGAAAAAATGACCGAAGTTCCGCTTTAATTTAAATAACATTAGTGCAATGTCCACAAAGTTCATGTGTAAAGTGTGCCAATAATATTCAGCAAACACTTGTGCAAACAAATAAAATTATATATCAAAAAACAATCCACGTTTCAGCAATGCAAAAAAAAAAAAAGAAAAGAAAAAAAATGAATGTCTACTTATGGCTTCAATCTCAAAGGTTGTAGGTATAATAATCAGATGTCTTTCAAATAGTTTTTCCTTATTTCTCACACACTACACCACTAGTGTGCCCACAAGCAGAAACCCCATTGGGTGTCTTCTCACCTTATCGAATGGACCATAATGTTTCCATGAGGGTCAAACAAGCCTTGCGTAGCTTTGCCGGCTAGCAAAATTCCTGGTTAGTAAAACTTCCCCTCCACTCCTCCAATGGACATCAATATGTAGAAGCATAGGTCTCCAGACAAATTATTTGTTCTCCAAAATACTTTGCTGAGCAATATCCCAAAGAAGGGGGAGTTTACTAAGAAGCAGTACGCTCCTCTTGTGAATCCTGTATGGTCTGAAAAAGTATTTGCTCCAATGCCCTTTGATGGAGAACGTCTCTTTTGGGCTTCACTTGAGAACTTTTTCAGATGTTACTGTTGCTAAAAGTACTCCTGTGCCACAACAAAAAGAACAAACTTTATTTTTCCCCTGAAGGCAAAAGAGTTTTCTTATCTATTCCTGGCCTCTAAAGTGAGGCCAAAATCTGGAACCCAATTCAATTTTATATCCTGGGCTACCAAGTTCTCCACACCTGCGGACAAATCCTCCCCATAAAGAGGAGACGTGCCCCAGCTTTCCAAAGTGGAAGAACATGTATTAGCCTTTAGGGACACCTGGACAACCAGCGTCTCCAATGCATGGTTAAAAGACACGGTGTCCTGGGGCTACGAACTAGCGTTTCAGTCTCTGCCTCCACCTTTCTTCATCCTGTCAAATCTTCCAACCTTTTCACACAGGCTAACGGATTTTTTGGTGGCTTCGACAAAACAATCTAAGTCGATGAGTTATGACCATTGTTCCTCGAGCAGAAAGGTTTCAAAGTTTCTTCTCAAACCTGTTCACTGTTACCAAACCAAAAGCGGGTATCTGCCCTTTAATGGATCAAGGCACTCAATGCCTTCATTTGAGCATAATTATTTGGCTTGGAAAGAAGTTGGTCATAGCCTCCCTCCATCAGGGAGACTTTCCAGCACCTGTAAACATCAAGGCTTCACATTTACATGTCCCTATATTTTCACTGCACCAGCGCTACCTCCATTTTGCTTACTATCAATTTGTTGATGATCTCTTTTGTTTTGCCTTCTGCACTTTCAGTGTTCACCAAGGTCCTAGCTCCAGTGCTAGCCTTGCTACACTTTCAAGTCCTTTCATTGTTCTGGAAGATGCCAGCCTTACAGGCTAGGGGTGACATCCTCGACACCCTCTCAGTACCCACGCAGAAACGTAGTCACCAGTGGAAACTATTCTCTCTATCAACATACTGGAGCTCTGGGTGATTTGTCTGTCTCATTGCTGAACCTCTCAGCTGCAGGGCCATCCAGTCAGGTTTTGTTCTGACAAAGCGACGCCAGTGTGGAGCCGACAAGGAAGGAGCTTCAGATATGGAAAGGGATAGATTAGGTTGTACTGACCCCAGAGAGTCACCATGGAATCCACTGCTGCCACTAAAAGATCTTTGCATTTGGAGACAAACCAAATTGCAATTGAACCTGCGAGTCAAGAGGTCCATATTAGGTGTGCTCCACCTGAGACATACGAGGTGTGTATAAAAAGTCTGATGAATGGTATCAGAAAACAAACAAAACAGAAGATACAAACAAATTTCCTTTATTGGCCTTCAAAATAATCACCATCCTTTACAACACACTTTTGGCAACATTCATAAAGCTTCTGGAAACTGTCAGCAAAGGCCTCTTTAGGAATCTATCGCAGAACCACTGTCACACAATCTTGGATTGCCGCCACGTACCCAAAATGTGCGCCTTTCATGGCGCTCTTCAGGCTAGGAAACAGAAAGAAGTCTGCAGGCGCCAGCTTAGGGGAGTATAGTGGAAGATCGAGAACAGGTACGCTGCGCTGAGCCAAGGATTGGCGCACGCGGATTGCACAGCGTGCAGGCGCATTATCGTGCAGCGACATCCACTGTGCAGCTCTAGCTGAACACGGCAGCTGTTCGTCTGTCAGCTTGTGCAGCACAAACCGGGAACAGATCTTCCACTAACCCAAGTGCACCGTGTCCTTGCTAATGCCCAAATCCTCCGACATTAATCGTAGAGCCAGTCGCCGATCTCGTGCCAGCATTTGTCGCACTCGCTTGATCATGTCTGGGGTTCTGCTTGTCGACGGCCAACTCGAAACGTGGTTCATCCTCAGTTGTTTCCTTCCCAACACGAAAGCGTTTGAACCGAAGTCGCAAACACATTTTCTGCTCACGCCTTCCGTCCTGTACACTTGCACCAGCATTTCATGCATCTCCGTCGCCTTTTTCCCCAATTTTTAGCAGAACTTGATGTTCCCTCGTTGCTCAATTGCACTGTGATCCTACCTCTCACACTGACTATGTTTGACTCCCCACAGCGGGTTTACCCTGATGGTCGCGTGTACCCCATGCTAGGTGGCGCTTCTCGATGTGTCTCTGGATAGCCATGTGCTTGTGTGTGCACCTGGCCCATGTTGCCATTGAGATAGCGGACCATTGACTGAACTTTTTAGACACACCTCCTATGATCTGATCACCTCTGGGTGAAGAGCCTGTTCTTACCAAATGTCCACTCTGAGAATGTGGGCAGTGAACAAGGCTGGAACGTGAAGCTTTGCTAGAATCCTTTCAACCTCTCCTGCCACAATGAGACTTCTGGTTAGACCCTGATTTTTTTATTTTTTTTTTTCAATGCAAGCCATAACTAAATTTGGTATGAGCCTCTTCCACTTGGGGTAAGAGAGAAGAATGGAAAATAAGCACAATGAACAAATCAGTTTTAAAATTCCTTTGCAAAGTAAAAATTCCCTTGCAAGGTGAACAGCCTATTTCCTTTTTGTAAATCATCCCTGGTAAGTCTACAAATGGGAATGATCAGCCTGTTCTGTGAGGTCGGGATCAGAGGAATGGACTGTGTTCTCTGGCCCTTATTAAGTTGAACTTTGCCTGTGAAGCTGTGTAAAATAGTAGAAAATGCCTCCTAATGCCGCGTACACACGACTGGACTTTACGGCATACTTGGTTCGGCGGACCGGAGTCCGTCGGACAATTCGATCGTGTGTGTACTCCAGTGGACTTTTTTTCCCCAAAAGTTCGACGGACCTAGAAATGAAACATGTTTCAAGTCTGTTCGACGGACTCTAGTCCGGTCGAAAAGTCTGCTCGTCTGTATGCTAGTCCGACAGACAAAAACCAACGCTAGGGCAGCTATTGGCTACTGGCTATGGACTTCCTAGTTTTAGTCCAGTCGTACGTCATCACGTACAAATCCGTCGGACTTTGGTTGATCGTGTGTAGGCAAGTCCGTTCATTCGGAAAGTCCGTCGTAAAGTTCGTCGAAAAGTCCGCAGGACAAAGTCTGCCCTAAAGTCCGCTCGTGTGTACGCGGCATAATAAGCAGTTTTTACATTGAAATAGGCATCAGCTGGCCTCGGTTATCTAGAGAATGTTGACACGGCTTTCTTCACTCAATGATAAGAGGGTAACTTTCTACAATAAACAATTTATCACCTTCACTATAAAAACCACATTCTGTTTTACATTTCTCTCTGTAATGCAGTAAAAGCTGATTCATCTGTCTCAGTACCTTAGTAAATTTTTACTCTTAATCCCATAAATCTGCAGGCCTTGACCCCTCAGTACATCATTCTGGGAAATTAGAGTCATGCCTGCTGATATGGTATGAAAACATTGTGCTGCGTGATAAGGACGGGCCGTGGGACCTCCTTAAAAGCATAATTACTTAAATAAGCCAGTGTTATTACCAGTTCAGCATGCCAGGGCTGTGACGGAGTAGATTGTATAGTTTGTACTAGTCTGAGGTCCACAAAAACCTGCACGGATATCAAGCATTCCCGAGCTCCGAGGTCCGCTCTCCATGGTGCTGAAACCAACGCAATCCCAGATTCGTACGGAATTTATCCCTGGCTTGCAAGTACTAGCATGAGGCTTCAGAAGCAAGCGCGTGATGTGTCTGAAATTAAAGAGATATATCTGAATAGTTGAACCTCTATCAACAAATTAAGGGGTGGGGTGAGGACACTCCCCCCAGGGTGGTAACTTACATAGGTCTGTGCAATTGGAGGTATAGTGCCGAAAACTGTGGGCATCCGTGGGCCGCAGTTGTCGGCATCCGTGGGCCGTCCCTCCTCCTCTGGACCAGGAGCTGCAATGCGCACTGGTGGCCTCCTTCCCCCCTCCTCTTGCCCTATGGTGGGCATGGTTTCTGGGGGGGAGGGGCGGGTGTGCCGCCACTGCGCATCGACATCACTCCATAAACGACGCACGTGCGGCGTCCTTGTGGCGCCGTTACGAGTTTTATCCATCTCCCGCGAGCTCAGTGGAGGGCTGTGTTTTACTCTGGGCAGCTCTGGGACAGGGTGGATTTAGCCAGTGGCCAATGGATAGATTTACAAAACACAACTGGCTATGATCACGCCTTGAGGCTTAAGCAACTATTTTTGTATTCAGAGTTTGCTGTAACTAATTTTAGCCAAAATTTTTAAATTTAGAAAAAGTAGCTAAAAGTAGAGTTCACACAGATTGTCAAGCCATCTGTCAAGCCACGTTAGCAAATTCAGAACATTTTAGAGTAAACCCCTCACAAACTGAACAAACTGTTTAATAAAATGCATAAGCAGCGGTTACCTTCAGTAAAAATTGCATGTCAAAAGTATTGGTTAATGCAAAGATATGGGCAGATACATTTATAAGCAGATCTTGACTTTTCCTGTAAAATTTGAGCTGGGCCCTGTGATTGGCAGCCCCAATGACCATTAGAGAGGTTGAAGTGGGTGGGACCAAGCCTACATTTATTTTATCGTCCATTGAGGAACACAGGATTGTAGAATAGTCTATGACGTGTGGATTCTACTGCTGCCTACAAATATCAGAGACTATTCTACAACCCTGTGTCCATCAATGGACTCCCATGAAAAAAGATTTTACAGTAAATACAAACAAACACAATCTTTCTTCATTGACCATTGAGGGACACAGTATTGTAGAATAATCTATAACATGTAGGTGGAAGTATAACTCACATGTCATAGTGCAGCCTTTCTCAACCCTATTCAACATGGAGGAACCTGTGAAATAACTTTCCGGTCTCTGGGAACCCCTGCTAAAAAGGACTATATCTACAACTCATGATACATTAGTGTGATGGTTAATGGGAAGAATGCTCCTTACACCAGGGGCGGATGCAGGGGGGGGCAACAGGGCAATTGCCCCCCACCCATCTCCCCCCGAAATAATAGCACTGATATATGTCATTGTCTCACACTCATTTGCTTGTTCTGTGCTGCCGCCCGAGTCTCTCTCTCACATGAGCCGATCAGCGGCGCCGAGAGACTTATGCCGCGTACACACGGTCGGACTTTCTGTCCTACTTGGTCCGGCACACTTTCTGACGGACTTTGTACGCCAGGTGCGCCGGACTTTAAAACGGACGGACTTGCCCACACACGACCGGACTTTGCGGCGGGCTAAGTCCGCCCATTTTTCCGACGGACTTTCGCCGGAGTTACGGCGGACTTTCAGAATGAACGGACTTGCCCACACACGGACAAGTCCATTCATTTTGAACGTGACTCAGGTGCGACGGGACTATAAAAGGATGTCAATCTTGCCGCTTTTATCGGCGAGATTGACACCTTGCGAGCCCCGTCGCGGGTCATACCAGGCCCTTAGGTCTGTTATGGATTATAAAGGGGAACCCCCCGAAAAAATGGCGTGGGGTCCCCCCTAAAATCCATACCAGACCCCAATCTGAGCATGCAGCCTGGCCGGTCAGAAAAGGGGGTGGGGACGAGCGAGCGCCCCCCCTCCTGAACCGTACCAGGCCGCATGCCCTCAACATGGGGTGGGTGCTTTGGGGGAGGGGGCACCCTGCGGGGCCCCCCCACCCTAAAGCACCTTGTCCCCATGTTGATGAGGACGAGGGCCTCTTCCTGACAACCCTGGCCGTTGGTTGTCAGGTTCTGCGGGCGGGGGGCTTATCGGAATCCGGGAGCCCCCTATAATAAGAGGGCCCCCAGATCCCGGCCCCCCACCCTATGTGAATGAATATGGGGTGCATGGTACCCCTACCCATTCACCTAGGGAAAAAGTGTCAATAATAAAACACTACACAGGTTTTTAAAATATTTTATTAAACAGCTCCGGGGGGGGGGGGGATCTTCCTCCGACTTTGGGGGTCTTCTTCCGGCTTCGGGGGTCCCTCCGGTTCATCTTCTCCCGGCGTCCGGTTGGTTCTTCTCCGCTCTCTTCTCCCGGTGTTCCAGTTCTTCGTCCGGCTCCTCCGCTGTCTTCAGGTAGCTCTCTTGCCAGCAGAGGTCCGGACTTCTGGGCTTCTTGTCTTCTCTTCTCTTCTCCAGATGTTGACACGACGCTCTCTCCCGCTGGACTGCTCTCTGAGGGCTGCGTTCTGACTTATATAGGCGGAGACCTGCCCCCTTATGATGTCACAGTCCCTGGGCATGCTGGGACTGTGACGTTTTAGGGGGCGTGGTCAACATCAACATTACCCCATACTCATTCACATAGGGTGGGGGCCGGGATCTGGGGGCCCTCTTATTATAGGGGGCTCCCGGATTCCGATAAGCCCCCCGCCCGCAGACCCCGACAACCAACGGCCAGGGTTGTCGGGAAGAGGCCCTTGTCCTCATCAACATGGGGACAAGGTGCTTTGGGGTGGGGGGGCCCCGCAGGACGCCCCCCTCCCCCAAAGCACCCACCCCATGTTGAGGGCATGCGGCCTGGTACGGTTCAGGGGGGGGGCGCTCGCTCGTCCCCACCCCCTTTCCTGACCGGCCAGGCTGCGTGCTCGGATCGGGGTCTGGTATGGATTGTAGGGGGGACCCCACGCCGTTTTTTTGGTGTAGGGGGGTTCCCCTTTATAATCCATACCAGACCTAAGGGCTGGTATGCCCCGTGCTCGCCGCAATAGGAAAATTTGTTTTTCCTATTGCAGCGAGCGCGAAATGCAATACCCTGCCCTCGCGTCGTATCTGGTCCGTTGGACCAGCATACACACGAGCAGGCTTTCCGTCGGACTAGCACACAGACGAGCGGACTTTCCGCCCGAAACTGAGTCCGACAGAAACATTTAAAACATGTTTCAAATCTAGGTCCGGCGGGCTTTTGGGAAAAAGTCCGCCGGAAAAGTCCGCCGGCGCCTACACAAGGGCGGATTGTACGGCACACTCTGGTCCGCCGGACCAAGTATGCCGGAAAGTCCGACCGTGTGTACGCGGCATTACACTTGTGGTCATTGGGAAGGATTACCCCCTTACAGATAGCTAAAAAGATCAATGGTGTCAGTGGGAAACTTATCTGAGAGGCAGAAAATGTTCATTGTTCAAGGAACCTCTAGCTAACTCTAGAGGAACCCAGGTTGAGAAACCCTATCATAGACTATTCTACAATCCTGTGTCCCTCTAGAGCACATGTGTCAAAAACACAAGGCCCACGGACCGAATCAGGCCAGCCAGGCCATTTCATGTGGCCCTCACACCTCTTCTGTAGCTGTGGCACCCCCGTCGTCTCTGCCCCCACCTTGTCTCAGCAGTCAGCAACAGTGAGGAGTAAAGAACTCTTCCTATAGATCCTGCACCTCTTTGTGCAGCCGCAGCACCCCCCTCGTCTTCGCCTCCCCTGGTCTCAGCATTCAGTGGACTCCGGCAGCTGACTCTAGACCTCCTCTGGTCCTCCTCCAGACCCCGCACTTTTTGCTTCCCAGCTCCCCTACCTGCTTTTTCCTGGCAACAGGTAAAAGGGGGTGCACTGTGATCTAAGGGAGGGACTCTTGACTTCTGATGTAGGGGGGGGGGGTGCTCTAGACATCTAGTCTTACAGATACAACAAGCCCTTTGAGGGCAACTATAATGCTGATGTGGCCCGAGATGAAATTGAGTTTGACACCCCTGATCTAGAGACTCCAAAAAAAAAAAAAAGCTTATGTTTATAGAATCAGTTGGCGTATTACATCAGCCGCCTATATCTCTGCTGATTGTTTTAAAACGTGGAAAGTAACCAGGTTTGTGGCAGGTTTGCTTTAACCGATTGATGGTTAATAGTGTATTTCAAAGCAGCAATTTTTTTTTTTTATTTCATTAAAGATACCTTCACTGCTATATAAGACCAAAACCAAAGCTTCCATCACAAGAATTTGTAGTTTAGATGAGATCTCAACTGACAGGCTTGTGGTTTTACTCTGAAGTGTTGAAGGAACACATAATCCACCTGCACAAGGTGTGGTAAGATAATAGCGCTTGTGTGTAAATGAAGGTAAAAAATAAGAAATAGTATGAACAAGTTGTGTAAAGAGTGATAAAGCAAGCCACTCTACCACTAGAAGTCTGACTGCGAGTCTACAGTGCATCCGGAAAGTATTCACAACACTTCACTTTTTCCACATTTTTTTATGTTACAGCCTTATTCCAAAATGTATTGAATCCATTATTTTCCTCAAAATTCTACAAACAATACCCCATAATGACAGCGTGAAAGAAGTTTGTTTGTAATCTTTGCAAATTTATTAAAAATAAAAAAATAAAACAAAACTCCCATGTACATAAGTATCACAGCCTTTGCCATGACACTCAAAATTGAGCTCAGGTACCTCCTGTTTCCACTGATCATCCTTCAGATGTTTCTACAACTTGATTGGAGTCCACCTGTGGTAAATTCTATTGATTGGACATGATTTGGAAAGGGACACACCTGTCTATATAAAGGTCCCACAGTAATCAGTGCATGTCAGAGCACAAACCAAGCCATGAAGTCCAAGGAATTGTCTGTAGACCTCCGAGACAGGATTGTATGGAGACACAGATCTGGGGAAGGGTACAGAAACATTTCTGCAGCGTTGAAGGTCACAATAATCACAGTGGCCTCCATCATCTGTAAATAGAAGAAGTTTGGAACCATCAGGACTCTTTCTAGAGCGGGCTGCCCGGCCAAACTGAGATATCGGGGGAGAAGGGTCTTAGTCCCGGAGGTGACCAAGAACCCGATGGTCCAGCATTTCTCTGTGGAGAGAGGAGAACCTTCCAGAAGAACAACCATCTCTGCAACACTTTACCAATCAAGCCTGTATGGTAGAATGACCGGACGGAAGACACTCCTCAGTAAAAGGCACATGACAGCCCACCTGGAGTTTGAAAAATGGAACCTGAAGGACTCTGAGACCATGAGAAACAAAATTCTCTGGTCTGATGAAACAAAGATTAAACTCTTTGGCCTGAATGGCAAGAATCATGTCTGGAGGAAACCAGGCACCGCTCATCACCTGGCCAATACCATCTCTACAGTGAAGCATGGTGGTGGCAGCATCATACTGTGGGGATATTTTTCAGCAGCAGGAACTGGGAGACTAGTCAGGATCGAGGGAAGGATGAATGCAAGAATGTGCAGAGACATCCTTGACGAAAACCTGCTCCAGAGTGCTCTGGACCTCAGATTGGGGCGAAGGTTCATCTTCCAACAGGACAACGACCCTAAACACACAGCCAAGATAACAAAGGAGTGGCTACGGGACAACTCTGAGAATGTCCTTGAGTGGGCCAGCCAGAGCCCAGACTTGAACTCCATTGAACATCTATGGAGAGATCTGAAGATGGCTGTACACCGACGCTCCCCATCCAACCTGATGGAGCTTGAGAGGTCCTGCAAAGAAGAATGGGAGAAACTGCCCAAAAATAGGTGTGCCAAGCTTGTAGCATCATACTCAGAAATACTTGAGACTGTAATTGGTGCCAAAGGAGCTTCACCAAAACATTGAGCAAAGGATGTGATACTTATATACATAGGATTTTTTTAAAATTTATTTTATTTTTAATAAATTTTGTTTCCCCACTCCTCACCTGCCCACCCGGTCCTTTGTTGCTCATCGGTTATCTGCTCCAGTCTCTTTAGAGTCTCTATGGGGTGGATTTACTAAAGGCAAATTGACTGTGCACTTTGAAAAGTGCAATTGCTTAGTAAATGGGCAGAAGCTCTGATGACTTCCATCATCCAATCATGTGCAAGCAAAATTCTGTTTTTTTAATTTTCCTTGCGTGTGATTGGGTATTCTTTGTAAAGTGAAACTTTACCTCATTTACTAAGCTCTGGGGCAACTGCACTTTTGCAAAGTGCACAGTCTATTTGCCTTTAGTAAATCAACCACTATCTGTCTGCATGCACTTCAAGGGTCACTAAATTGTGAACATTGCTCTTAGTTTTACTAGGTAGGCAAAAATAGTTTGCTTTTTTATTTTGAAAAGGGCTATAATCTTTCTCCCCAGCAAAGAGGAACTTTATCAGAGAAAAAGGGTGTTGATATATGAAATATATTATAGTGGAACTTCACTCTCCCAATCAACATTGACTATTTTTAACCACTTGACCTCCTGAAGATTTACCCCCCTTCATGACTAGGCCATTTTTTGCGATATACGACACTGCGTTACTTTAACTGACAATTGCGCTGTTGTGCGACGCCATACCCAAACAAAATGTATGTCATTTTTTTCCCCACAAATAGAGCTTTCTTTTGGTGATATTTGATCACCTCTGTTTTTATTTTGTGCGCTATAAACAAAAACAAACCCGACAATTTTGAAAAAAAAAATAAAAAATATTTTTTACTTTCTCCTATAATACATATCCACAAAAAAAAATTAAAAAATCAAATTTCTTCATCAATTTAGGCCAATATGTATTCTGCTACATATTTTTGGTAAAAAAAAATCCCAATAAGCGTATATTGATTGGTTGGCAAAAAAGTTAAAGTGCCTACAAACTATGGGATATTTTAATTTATTTTTTTAAATTTTTTTTATGTGTAATGGCGGAGATCAGCAACTTATAGCTAAACTGCTTTCCGACTGTGTAACTTACATATACAGCGGCGAGGCGGCTCTGCTGCGCAGGATCACATACCTAGTACGTGATCCTGCACTGCTGGGTCTGGGGCACGCACACGCGCTGCCAGCAGCCCGCTCCCGCTGTGCATTATTGTGGTGGACAATCGGACACTAACTGACACTTTTGACACTTTTTTTTACACTAATACAGTGATCAGTGCTAAAGATATACACTGTCACTGTACTAATGCCACTGGCTGGGAAAGGAGTTAAACATTGGGGCGATCAAAGGGTTAACTGTGTGCCTAGCTGGTGTTTTCTTACTGTGGGGGAGGAGCTTTTACTAGGGGAAGGCATGTATCAGATTCATGCCTTCTGTCCTTACAGAAAGGCGACCTGCCTTGTTTACAGCTCGCCATTCTCCCTCTGTACCGATGGAACGGCGGGTGCCGGCTGACATCGAGATGGCGGTACCCGCATAATCACAGCGGGAGCGGGCCGCTGGCAGTGCGTGTACGCACCCCAGACGTGCAGGATCACGTACTAGGTAGGTGATCCTGCGCAGCAGAGCCGCCTTCCCGTCGTAAATGTAAGTTATACAGTTGGAAAGCGGTTACTCCTTATGCTACTAGCATTAGTAAATAGACAGGAAAGTATGTTATATTTATTTGTTTTAAACTTTTTTTTTTTGCATTTCTTCAGTTGCTTCCTGGTTTCTTGCCTAGGCAAATGATGTCATACATTCCAGGAGTCTTCAGGAGAGGAGGAGGAGCTTTCTCAGCTAAGCACACCATCCTGCCTGCATGCCTGAACTAATTGCAGATGGATTCCAGGAAGTAAATGCTACTTTAATCATCTGCCCTTAGTTAAAGGAGTTGTAAAGGCAGAAGGTTTTTTATCTTAAGGCCTCTCTCCAGCGATGTCTAAGCCGTCCGGGACACTCCTCCTGATTGGCTGAGACACAGCAGCGGTGCCATCGGCTCCTGGGGCTGTCAAACAAAGCCAGTCAGCCAATCAGGGGTGATAGGGGGCGGGACTGGGTCGGGGCTCCGTGTCTGAATGGATACACGGAGCTGTGACTCGGCTCGGGTGCCCCCATAGAGAGCTGCTGGCTGTGGGGGCACTTGATGGGAGGGAGGGGCCAAGAGCAGCAAAGAGGGACCAGAGAAGAGGAGGATCCGGGCTGCTCTGTGCAAAACCAACTGCACAGAGGAGGTAAGTATAACATGTTTGTTATTAAAAAAGAAAAAGACTTTAGTATTACTTTAAGGATGGCTTCCGCCAGAAATGCTAGGGGGGGGGGGGTTGTTTTTCAAAGTGATTTCTTAGCAAAATAAAGTATGGAGACGTGGATGGATGAAGGAGTTTGCTTTGAATATGAAAAATTAATTAAATAGCGTTTTTGGTTTGTTCTGCTCAGTTGCTATCTAGCTTTAATGTTCATAAATATTGCATGGATTTCATTCTTTACCTCAGACAGACTATACACTCACCGAGAGAATGGTGGGAAAAAGAGAAAATATCCAGTGAGCGGCAGTGGTGTGTAACTATGGACCAAAATCTCTGAGGAATGTTTCCAACACCTTGTTGAATCTATGCCAGGGGTAGGCACCCCCCCCCCCCCCCCCGGCATGGGTGCCAAAAGCGGCACGCCACTCCCTCCCCATCAGCAGAGCAGTGCAGGGAAGTGTCAGTGAGACACGAATTCCCCGTGCCGCACCTGCACCGAGGGGGAGGCACTGTGCCCCCACACATTGTAAAAGATGGGAAACATTGTTTGGTTCTCTAACTTTAGCTGCGACCATCAGCTCTTGTGATGAAGAAGAGATTGGGTGCAGTTCACCCAACATCTGGAGGAAGATGACTCGCTTGGTTGCCACTACCAATCTCAGCAAGAAGGGATTTCACCGTGATTGAGAAAACCACAATGAGGTGACAGTTTGTGGAATTACTGTTTAACTTCTGGGAACTTTGTTGAAACATATATATAATTTTAAGCCACAGCCAGTATTCAGCACAATGAAAATCACACCCGACGCATGCTAAGGCGCTCAGCGCCACACTTTTTCTCAGCTGCGGGAGCCTAACTTATGATCCTGCGCACAGGCCCTCTACTTTCAGAAAATGCCCCTGACCTGAGCTCATCATTGCACATCCATTCCAGATGCTTGTATGTGACATCACATACATCACATCCATCCCATACATCACATAAATCCCATACATCACATACATCACATACATCCCATACATCACATACATCCCATACATCCCATACATCACATAAATCCCATACATCCCATTCATCCCATACATCCCATACATCACATACATCACATCCATCCCATACATCGCATAAATCCCATACATCACATACATCACATACAAGCACGTGGGCTGGATACGAGAGGCGGATCAGCGGGGATGCATGTGCCAGGACAGGTAGATGTGTCTCATCTCTGCTTCCTTGCACCACTCTGCATATCATAGATGAGAAGAGGGTACAGCAGTGGAGCAGATGAGAGGAGGGGGGGGGTTCAGCGGTGGGACAGAAGAGCGGGAGGGTACAGCGTTGGGGCAGATGTGCAGGGGGGTACAGTGGTTGAATAGATGAGAAGGGGGTACAGCTGTGAGACAGAAGAGCAGGGGGTACAGTGATGGGGCAGATGAACAGGGGGTTACAGTGGTGGAACAGATGAGAGGGGGGGTTCAGTGTTGGGGCAGATGAGCAGGGGGGTACAGCGGTGGGGCAGATGTGAAAGGAGGTGCATTGGTGGGACAGATGAGCAGGGGGTTACAGTTGTGGGGCAGAAGAGAATGGGGGGGCAGAGGTGGGGCAGAAAAGCAGGGGGGTACAGTGGCAGGGCGGAGGAGAAATGATTTACATTGGTGGGACAGATGAGCAGGGGATTACAGTGGTGGGGGAAGAAGAGCAGAGGGTATAGAGATGAGACAGATGTGTAGGAGATACAGTGGTGGGGCAGATGAGAAAGGGGGTTACAGTGGTGGGGCAGATGAGCAGATGGGTTCAGTGTTAGGACAGATGAGAATGTGGTTCAGAGGTGAGACAGAAGAGCATGGGGATACGGCGGCGGAACAGATGTGCAGGGAGGTTACAGTGGTGGGAAATAATAGCAGGAGGGTTCAGCAGTGGGACAGAAGAATGGGGGGGGGGGGTACAGAGGTGGGGCAGATGTGCAAGAGGTACAGTGGTGGGAGAGATGAGAAGGTGGTTCAGTGTTGGGACAGAAGAGCAGGGGGGTACAGTGGTGGGGCTGGGGCAGATGTGAAAGGAGGTGCATTGGTGGGACAGATGATGAGAGGTTACAGTAGTGGAGCAGAAGAGCAGGGGGGTACAGAGGTGGGGCAGATGTGCAGGGGGGTACAGTGGCGGGGCAGAGGAAAAAGGAGGTACATTCGTGGGACAGATGAGAAGGGGGTTACAGAATTGGGGCTGATCTGAGGCACGAGAGTGCAGGTTGTTGATTTGTCACTATTATACTCAAGTAGTTTACAGCATTTACTTTATAAAAAAATCCTTCTCGTGATTGAGAGTGTGAAGTTGACATTTTTTTGTTATAAGATCGGCACGCTCAATTTCTTTGAAAACATTTTTTGGCACACTGTGCTCAAAAGGTTGCCTACCCCTGATCTATGCCATGAAGAATTAAGGTAGTTCTGAAGGCGAAATGGGGTCCAACCTGGTATTAGCAAGGTGTACCTAATAAAGTGGCCGGTGAGTGTGTATATATTTTTTTAAACATATTTGTACTACTTTTAAGTGGTGGAAATATATTCAATAATACCTTTAGTCACGCAGCACATATAGGATGCAGACCAGAAGTAAATTATATTCAGATACAGAAAGAAAAAAGTAGCTTTTTGTCCTGCTCCAGAGCAAGTGGATAGTACATGTTTCTGATGTATTCTCACCATTTTAGCTTCTCTTGGTTTGTACATGGGTTTCCATTGAATGCGGTAATTGTTGGAGATATAATAGGCTGAAGATAAATAGTGACATGATATCCCAGAGCCCTCTCTGTACTCTGTATATCCTGTGGGCTATTCTTCATTAGCTGTGTCTTGCAATACGACATGTTGACATGACGGGAATAAATAAGATCTGAAGGGCCTATCTGCGGCTGTAGAATGGAAGCTTTCTCCGGGCTGAGGGTCTGTTTCCCAAGTGTCTTTATTTCCTCTGCACCTGCATGTACTAATTGCCATCTACAAAGCCCTTATAAATACAGTATCTAAGAGCCGGGAACACACTCCAAAGTAGCTTCATTCATTTCATTTTTCCCATTAATGTGCTTACTCCATGGCAACATATCATTTGTGAAGTGGCAGCACCCCTCCCTCCCCTTTCTCCAGATATATCTGACATGTTTTCAGCAAAGGGCAGAATATTCAGCCCAGGAAAATCAATTCATATTCACATTTTATTTTCTTTCCTTTTCTTCTGCATTGTCTTCTAAATTGCACTAGTTATTTTTAGTTTTGTTCAAGAATTTTTTCCCCCCCATATGAAATATCCCTGTAATGATTTATTTAGTGTCGTATCTTTGCCGGGTATTCACTCTTCATTTAAAGAAGCTGAATTCAATTGAAGTCACTGTGGATTTTTGTGTGCTTTGTTCAGAAAAGGGCACATTTGTTGTAGAGACCAATGATTCCTGCAGAATTCAGAAAAGGTGCATACATGTTTCCTTGGCATTGTGGATGTAAAATACAATAAACAACACACATAGTCCTGTATAAACAGGGATAAACAACATACTCACAGCTGGATGAGAAAATTCCCACCTCACTGTCGCCATGTTAAACCTCACGGACATTTTACACACAGTATACGAGGTGTGTCTAAAATGTTTGGTGAATGGTATCAGAAAACAAACAAAACAGAAGATACAAATTACCTTCATTGGCCTTCAAAATAATCGCCATCCTTTCCAACACACTTTTGGCGACGTTCATAAAGTTTCTGGAAACTGTTAGCAAAGGACTCTTTAGGAACCGATCGTTGAATTGCTGTCACACATTCTTGGATTGCCACCACATCCGCAAAACATGCGCCTTTCATGCCACTACGTCCGCAAAACGTGCGCCTTTCATGCCACCACGTCCGCAAAACGTGCGCCTTTCATGCCACTACGTCCGCAAAACGTGCGCCTTTCATGCCACCATGTCCGCAAAACGTGCGCCTTTCATGCCACTACGTCCGCAAAACGTGCGCCTTTCATGCCACCACGTCCGCATAACATGCGCCTTTCATGCCCCTCTTTAGGCAGGGGAAACAGAAGACAGCAGGGTTGTGGGGAAGATGGCGAATGCCATTCCATTGATTGCCGCTTGGATTCCGAATCGAACTGGTAGCACCAGGTCTTATTCCCTGTGATGATGGTTGAAATAAGGGTTGGATCCTGGTCACACATGGTAATGCAACCTCCAGAGGTTTCCATTTGTTTTGCTTACTCATCTGTCAGCTTGCATGGCCCAACTCGGGAACAGATCTTCCGCTTACCCATATCTTTGCAGACGATGGTGTGCACCTGATGTCCTTGCTAATGCCCAGTTCCTCCACCATCAATCGTAGAGTCAGTTGCCTATGTTGTGCCAGCATTTGTCGCACTCATTCGATCATGTTTGGGGTTCTGCTTGTCGACAGCCGACCTGAACGTGGCTCATTCTCAGTCGTTTAGAAGAAGTAGCTGCAGAAGAAAGGGTGGCCTCTTATTGCTACTCAATGTTATGTAGTATCCCATGGCTCCCTGTGCCCTATCCAAGTTATCCAGTAATAAACGTTAAAAAAAAAAGGGGGGGAGCTCCTAGACTGTTCTTTGAGCATGAAAAGTGGTTGTTGTGGTGTTCCTGGCTGCTGAAGTACATATTTGGGGAAAGACCCTGGGACAAAATCAACCGCTCCTGCGGTGGTAGCGCAACACATTATTGTGAGAGCAGTGGTCATCGGCTCTTGCGAGGGTAGCACTACACATTGCTGTGGGAGCAGTGGTCAGTGGCTCCTGCAGTGGTAGCGCTGCACATTATTGTGAGAACAGTGCTCAGCGGCTCCTGCGGGGGTAGCGCTGCACATTGTTGTGAGAGCAGTGGTCAGTGGCTCCTGCGAGGGTAGCGCTACACATTGTTGTGAGAGCAGTGGTCAGTGGCTCCTGCTTTGGTAGCACTGCACATTGTTGTGATAGCAGTGGTCAGCGGCTCCTGCGAGGGTAGCGCTACACATTGTTGTGAGAGCAGTGGTCAACGGCTCCTGGGGGGGGAGCGCTACACATTGTTGTGAGAGCAGTGGTCAGCGGCTCCTGCGGTGGTAGCGCTACACATTGTTGTAAGAGCAGTGGTCAGCGGCTCCTGCGGTGGTAGCGCTACACATTGTTGTGAGAGCAGTGGTCAGCGGCTCCTGCGGTGGTAGCACTGCACATTGTTGTGGGAGCAGTGGTCAGCGGCTCCTGCGAGGGTAGTGCTACACATTGTTGTGAGAGCAGTGGTCAGCGGCTCCTGCGGTGGTAGCACTGCACATTGTTGTGGGAGCAGTGGTCAGCGGCTCCTGCGGTGGTAGTGCTGCACATTGTTGTGAGAGCAGTGGTCAGTGGCTCCTGCGGTGGTAGTGCTGCACATTGTTGTGAGAGCAGTGCTCAGCGGCTCCTGCGGTGGTAGTGCTGCACATTGTTGTGAGAGCAGTGGTCAGCGGCTCCTGCGAGGGTAATGCTACACATTGTTGTGAGAGCAGTGGTCAGCGGCTCCTGCGGTGGTAGTGCTGCACATTGTTGTGAGAGCAGTGGTCAGCGGCTCCTGCGGTGGTAGTGCTGCACATTGTTGTGAGAGCAGTGGTCAGCGGCTCCTGCGGGGGTATCGCTACACATTGTTGTGAGAGCAGTGGTCAGCAGCGCCTGCAGGGGTAGCGCTGCACATTTTTGTGAGAGCAGTGGTCAGCGGCACCTGCGGGGGTAGTGCTGCACATTGTTGTGAGAGCAGTGGTCAGCGGCTCCTGCGGGGGTAGTGCTACACATGGTTGTGAGAGCAGTGGTCTGTGGCTCCTGGGGGGTAGCGCTACACATTGTTGTGAGAGCAGTGGTCAGCGGATCCTGCGGTGGTAGTGCTGCACATTTTTGTGAGAGCAGTGGTCAGCGGATCCTGCGGTGGTAGTGCTGCACATTTTTGTGA
Source organism: Lithobates clamitans (assembly GCA_037952925.1). Lineage (NCBI taxonomy): Eukaryota > Metazoa > Chordata > Amphibia > Anura > Ranidae > Lithobates > Lithobates clamitans. The sequence continues at coordinate 1,039,838 of JBBGZY010001028.1, read as the reverse complement.
GAGCAGTGGTCAGCGGCACCTGCGAGGGTAGCGCTACACATGGTTGTGAGAGCAGTGGTCTGTGGCTCCTGGGGGGTAGCGCTACACATTGTTGTGAGAGCAGTGGTCAGCGGATCCTGCGGTGGTAGCGCTACACATGTGACCCCTGTTTATAGCTAGAGGCATCCATACCTCAAGTAACAGTGAGCTTCACTAATTGGGGAGCTCTAACTCTGACGCTCACACAGAACACAGTGGTCCTTCTCTGCTGACTACTGGCGAGGTTATAAACCTCTGAAATGAAGAATGAAAAAAGAATATCCTTCTATAAGGTGTGCTCAGTCCAAGCACCTATTCAGATTTCTGCCTGCTCATTCCTCCCTCTGCTATCTGCAAGAGTCACTTCTGATTGTTTATGCCGACACCAAGCAATCCTGAGGGGTTCACACACCTCCAGCACACATCCTGTGATTGATAGCCTCAGTTGTGCCTGTTTTGCTATGAGACTGTGTACGGGCAGACATGGTCAATTGCTTTCACTCAGTTCTCAGATTACACTCAGCTCCCTGCTATATCTGTGCTGTGTGTGACACCATGCTACCTGCCTTCTGGAGCTGAGAAATGCTTTGTAAATTCTGCACTTTGAACAGCTGTAGAGAAGAGAATGCTGCAGATACACAGGTACCACTTATGTAGAAGGATTTGTTTAATCTCTGTGCATCACTTGAGTATATGTAAGGGTTTACAAACATTTTATAAACAAAAACAAGTAATGGCTCATGCACACAGGCACAAAAACCCACAGCCCTTTTTTTTGGGGGGGGGGGGGGGAATCTGAACCCAAGTGTGTGGTTTGCCATGGCCCCATGCACACAGCTGCATAATGATCAATAACTTGTTTTGCATTAGATCCATAAAATCAAAATAAAAAGAAAATAAGTCCATGGTCCTGCGTATGGACCATATTTTACACTAATGCCCCGTACACACGGTCGGATTTTCCGATGGAAAATGTCCGATCGGAGCGTGTTGTCGGAAATTCCGACCGTGTGTGGGCTCCATCGGACATTTTCCATCGGATTTTCCGACACACAAAGTTGGAGAGCAGGAGATAAAATTTTCCGACAACAAAATCCGTTGTCGGAAATTACGATGGTGTGTACACAAAGCCGACGGACAAAGTGCCACGCATGCTCAGAATAAATAAAGAGATGAAAGCTATTGGCTACTGCCCCGTTTATAGTCCCGAAGTACGTGTTTTACGTCACCGCGTTCAGAATGATCGGATTTTTCGACAAGTTTGTGTGACCGTGTGTATGCAAGACAAGTTTGAGCCAACATCCGTCGGAAAAAATCCTAGGATTCTGTTGTCGGAATGTCCGAACAAAGTCCGACCGTGTGTACGGGGCATTAGAATGCGGTGCGGGAGACCCCGTTTTGTGCGCGTTTCCCACACTGCATTCAAAATGCACTATACTTGTGATCTGCAGTAGCTGTCAATGCAATGCTAATGATGCCCCAAATGCAGGTCGCAAATGAAGTGCGTTTGCCTGCATTAAATGGCATGGTACAGAATTACTCTGCCATCCGGTTGCAGTGCATTTTTTAACCACTTCCCGACCGCCACACCCCGATATACGTCCTGACTTTGAATAGGGATATCTTTGTTATGGCAGTAGCTAGCTATCATAACCCTGGTATGCTCTTCTTCAGCGGGCGGTCCAGTTTCCGATAATAGTGGTCTCTGTGGCGGATTCACCGCAAGATCACTTTTATTGGCGGTGGGAGAGGGCCCCCCGCGCCGCTCTCCTGTGACCTCTGCCACTTACCGGAGCCGTTGGCAGTGGCGGAGGCGATCGGGTCCTTGTCCTTGCTGGGTATGGAGATGAGTGAGAGGAAGATGGCCCCCACCCGTCTCCATATCATTGCAGGACGGAAGCGACATCAAAAGCTCATTTCTACCCATAGCTCTTAAAGGGACTTTTTTTTTTCAAATGACAACTTTTTTTTTTTTTTTATTGCATTTTAGTGTAAATATGAGATCTGAAATACCCAGATCTCATATTTAAGAGGTCCTGCCATGCTTTTTCTCTATTACAAGGGATGTTTACATTCTTTGTAATAGAAATAAAAGTGACACAATTTTTTTTTTTTTTAAAGAACAGTGTAAAAATAAAAAATAAAAGGTAAAATATATAAGGAAAAAAAAAAATTTTTTAAACGTGCCCCGTCCCGCCGAGCTCACGCGCAGAATCGAACGCATACGTGAGCAGCGCCCGCATATGAAAACGGTGTTCAAACCACACATGTGATGTATCGCCGTGATTGGTAGAGCGAGAGCAATAATTCTATCCCTAGACCCTCCTCTGAAACTCAAAACATGCAACCTGTAGAATTTTTTTAAACGTCGCCTATGGAGATTTTTAAGGGTAAAAGTTTGTCGCCATTCCACGAGCGGGCGCAATTTTGAAGCGTGACACATTGGGTATCAATTTACTCGGCGTAACATTATCTTTCACATTATAAAAAAAATTGGGCTAACTTTACTGTTGTCTTATTTTTTTAATTCAAAAAAGTGCATTTTTTCCAAAAAAAAGTGCGCTTGTAAGACCGCTGCGCAAATACGGTGTGACAGAAAGTATTGCAACAACCGCCATTTTATTCTCAAAGGTTTTAGTAAAAAAATATATAATGATTGGGGGTTCTAAGTCATTTTCTAGCAAAAATTGCTGTTTTTAACTTATCTGTTAACTGTTTAAACAACAAATTTCAGAAAGAGGCTCGGTCCTTAAGTGGTTAAATAGTGCTTTCAATGCAGTGCGATTCCGTCCGTTCAAAATGAATGGGCTCAAACAGCAACGCAAGTGCATCGTGCATGAACGCGCAACCCCCATATGTGTTGACATTTACATGCATACAGTGCATATGTACTCCCTTGGGGTACAAGACTTCGGCTGCGTCGTGGCAATGAAGGGAGGTTAGGCAGCAATAGCCGCCTGCTTCCTTGCACCAAAGGACATTAGTTGTCAGTAGCCGGCTGGGTCCTAGCAACAAAGGAAGTTAAGTGGCAATGGTGACCTGCATCCTAGAAACCAATAGGATGCATTAACACTCTACCCTTGTAAGCATGTAAAGCATTCAAACAACATAAAACGCAGGATATTGCTGCCAGCAAATTTTTTTTATTTTTTACATTGTGAAACCCAGTACTCCCATGTGCGTGAGCCTTTAGATTTTGCACACTCATTCTTTTGATGCACCCTGAATGAATTTACATATTGTAAAAGGAAGGCTTAGTTGGGCTTTAAACAGATTGCAGTACATTTATTAAGCAAATTAGTGACATAATCAGATGCAAATCTATTGTACTATTGGGTTGACCCTCGGTTAGCAAAGTATATGCAACAGTTTTGTTTTGTTTTGTTTTTTTTTGTGTGTATTTGCTCGCAACAATTGCAACAAAGATCTGAGACAAAGTTACCAGTGCAAAGGGGACAGAATTTTCATTAAAAACTCACCCACAATTAGGAAGGGATCAGGGGAAGGTTTAATTTCGTAGAAGTGCTACAGTAAAATTCCCCCGAGTTACCTGCATGTCTTACTTCCATCACAAATCCAAAAAAACACGAGGACTTTTATTTCTTAGATTAGGATAGCGGGCGGAACCATGCAAATAATTCTTTTTTTTTTCCCCATACCCATGTGACCTTGTAACAGCGTTAGGACTGAACTATAAACCTAATGTTGGCTGTCAGGTCATTTTCAGTAAAACCGGTTTCATCATATTGCAAATAAGTAGCATGAGATGAACTCGTTAAATTCAAAGTACTAACCACAACATACTAAGCCATTCACAACTCTGCCCCAAGCTACATCACCAATCTTGTCTCCAAATATCACCCAAATCGTCCCCTCCGCTCTTCTCAAGACCTCCTACTCTCAAGGTCTCTTATCTCCCCCTCCCATGCTCTTCTCCAGGATTTCTCCAGAGCCTCTCCCATCCTCTGGAACTCGCTACCTCCATCTATCCGGCTATCCCCTACTCTTACTACCTTCAGGTGATCCCTGAAAACTCATCTCTTCAGGAAAGCCTATCACATCTCCAACTAATCCTCTACCACTTCCATCAGCTCATTCCCCACAGTTACAACCTTTTGTACCACCTGCCCCACCCTATTAGATTGTAAGCTCTTCTGAGCAGGGCCCTCTTAATCCTCCTGTATTTTATTGTATTATAACTGTATTGTCTCCCTTTTTTATTGTAAAGCGCTGCGTAAACTGTTGGCGCTATATAAATCCTGTATAATAATAATAATAATAACTTCATAATAGTCTTCTACATGTTATATGACATTATATAGAACTTCTACAAAGTGTTTTCCATATAACAGTCTTCCATGCAATGCATAAAACCCTGAGACTTTGTGAGTGCACTGCCCCGTACACACGATTGGACTTTCCGACAAACAAAACCGTGGATTTTTGCCCGAAGGTTGTTGGCTCCAACTTGTCTTGCATACACACGTTCACACAAATGTTGACCAACAATTACGAACGTAGTGACGTACAAGACGTACGTGATATCTCCAATACGAACGCTAGCTTTACAAGACAGAGTGCCTCCGGCTCGTACTTGATTCCGAGCATGCGTGTTTGTGCTTTGGACTTTTGTCCGACGGACTTGTGTACACACGATCGGAAAGTCCGACAACGCACATTTGTTGGCGGAAAATTTGAGAGCATTCTAGCCAACATTTTTTGGCAGAAAGTCCGCGAACAAATGTCCGATGGAGCGTACACACGATCGGACTTACCGCCAACAAGCTCACGTCCAACATTTCCCGTCGGAAAATCTGATCGTATGTACGAGGCATAAATGACAATCTCTGAATGTATAGCTGTCTCACGGATAATGTCTTATCTTTTACCAGCCTTTCTCAACCTTTCTCAACACAGAGGAACCCTTGAAATATCTTTCCGGTCTCAGGGAGCCCCTGCTAAAAATGACTGTATCTACATGACTACTACTACAAGTCCTGATACTTTAGTGTGATGGTCATTGGGAAGAATTACCCCCTTATGCTATATTACCAAAAAGTATTGGGACACCTGCCTTTACACACACATAAATTTAATGGCATCCCAGTCTTACTCCGTAGGGTTCAATATTGAGTTGGCACACCCTTTGCAGCTATAACAGCTTCAACTCTTCTGGGAAGGCTGTAAACAAGGTTTAGGAGTGTGTCTATGGGAATGCTTGACCATTCTTCCAGAAGCACATTTGTGAGGTCAGGCACTGATGTTGGATGAGAAGGCCTGGCTCACAGTCTCCTCTCTACTTCACCCCAAAGGTGTTCTATTGGGTTGAGGCCAGTCAAGTTCCTCCACCCCAAACTCGCTCATCCATGTCTTTATGGCCTTGTTGAAGCTATTATAGCTGCAAAGAGTGGGCCAACTCAATATTGAACCCTACAGACTAAGACTGGGATGCCATTAAAGTTCATGTGCGTGTAAAGGCAGGCGTCCCAATACTTTTGGTAATAAAGTGTAACTGTAAGGGGGTAATTCTTCCCAATGACCATCACACTAAAGTATAAACACAGAGTCCTGACCTCAACCTGAAGAGTGGTCAAACATTCCCATAGACACACTCCTAAACCTTGTGGACAGCTGTTGAAGCTGTTATAGCTGCAAAGGGTGGGCCAACTCAATATTGAACCCTACGGACTAAGACTGGGATGCCATTAAAGTTCATGTGCGTGTAAAAGCATGTAGTATAGTGTAGCTAGAAAGATCAATGGTGTTAGTGGGAACTTATCTGAGAGGCAGAGATTGCTCATTACTCAAGGGACCCCTAGCAACCTCTGGAGGAACCCTAGTCAATGGAACCTTTGCTTGAGAATCCCTGTTGTATACCATTACTTCGTACAACCAGCCAAGTCCATTCTTTACTGTTTATAAAAACCTATAGAAGTATGGTCTCCTCTCTGCCTGTACAGTCATCCAGCACCCAGGGTGAGGATACAGAACTGGTTGATAAAGCATGTAGTAGATCAGGGTTCTTAACCAGGTTTCCATTGAAGCCCAAGGTTCCAGAGGTTGCTGGGGGTTTCTTGAGCAATGAGCAATTTCTGCCACTCAGGTAATTTCCACTGACACCATTGATCTTTGTAGCTATCTGTAAGGACTGGAAAGTTATTTCAAGGGTTCCTCTGTGTTGAAAAAAGTTGAGAAAGGCTGGAGTAGATGGATGTACTGCTTTGCGTGGTCTTGCCCCCTCCCCCGTGCTCCTGCTGGTATTGAGGGTTCATTGCGTGTGGGTGGCCATTTGCTTGCTTTCTATCAACTGGGGGTGGGAAGGCGGATGTTCATTTGCAGGTGGGGCAAGGAGGGCAGAGAGTGGGCTTTTTGGAGTGTGTTGTGACAGCAACAGCTGTCAGAGCAGACAGGCCGCAGTCTGCTAATAGTTAGACAATGATCTGGAGCACGAATGAAGTGTGATGCCCACTGCACAACACCCATCACTCTACTTCAGGACCCTGCATTCAGGGTGGCTGCCCCTCCCACCCTCCCTTGTCCCAGCCCTGGTAGTGTACCCATTGCTCTAATTCAGAGCGCTGCACTTGGGGTGCCTTCCCCCCCATCTTCCCCTGTCCCAACCCTGGTAATGTTCCTATCAATCTGCTTCAGGGGCCTGCACCTGGGGTGACTGCCCCTCCCACGCTCCCTTGTACCAGCCCTGATAGTGTGCCCATCGCTCTACTTCAGGGCCCTGCACTTGGGGTGCCTGCCCTACCCCCCTCCCTTGTCCCAGCCCTGGTAGTGTGCCTATTGCTCTACTTCAGAGCGCTGCACTTGGGGCACCTTCCCCTCCCGCCTTCCCCTGTCCCAACCCTGGTAATGTTCCTATAAATCTGCTTCAGGGGCCTGCACATGGGGTGACTGCCCCTCCCATGCTCCCTTGTCCCAGCCCTAGTAGTGTGCCCATTGCTCTACTTCAGAGCCCTGCACTTGAGACGCCTTCCCCTCCCAGCCTCCCCTGTCCCAGCCCTGGTGGTGTGGCCATCGCTCTACTTCAGGGCCCTGCACTTGGGGCGCCTTCCCCTCCCACCCTCCCTTATCTCAGCCCTGGTAGTGTACCCATTGCTCTACTTCAGAGCGCTGCACTTGGGGCGCCTCCCCCCCCCCACCTTCCCCTGTCCCAACCCTGGTAATGTTCCTATCAATCTGCTTCAGGGGCCTGCACCTGGGGTGACTGCCCCCTCCCACGCCCCCTTGTCTCAGCCCTGGTAGTGTGTCCATCACTCTACTTCAGGGCCCCGCACTTGGGGTGCCTTCTCTTCCCACCCTCCATTATCCCAGCCCATGTAGTGTGTCCATCGCTCTACTTCAGGGCCCTGCACTTGGGGCGCCTTTCCTACCTCCCCTCCCTTGTCCCAGCCCTGGTAGTGTGCCCATCGCTCCACTTCAGGGCCCTGCACTTGGGGCGCCTGAACCCACCCACCCTCCATTGTACCAGCCCTGGTAGTATGCCCATCGCTCTACTTCAGGACCCTGCACTTGGGGCACCTTCCCCTCACGCCTTCCCCTGTCCCAACCCTGGTAATGTTCCTATCAATCTGCTTCAGGGGCCTGCACATGGGGTGACTACCCCTCCACGCTCCCTTGTCCCAGCCCTGGTAGTGTGCCCATTGCTCTACTTCAGGGCCCTGCACTTGAGGCGCCTTCCCCTCCCGCCCTCCCTTGTCCCAGCCCCGGTAGTGTGCCAAAAAACTTAAAATTAAAAAAAAGGAGTTTTTCTTGCTGACTGACAGAACAGGGTAAATAGCACAGGAATAAAATAATAGGCTGAGATGATGATCTGATTTTTTTGTTATGGATTAAATTGACTACCTTAGTCCAGACTGGCTCTGCTTCGTTCCCCTACTAGGACTGGAGTGGGGGTGTGGAATGGTCACACAAGAAGAAAATGTTAAATGACTGCACCTTATTACTATATTATTGTTATGTATAAAAAGATGTAATCATTTGATAAATAAAAATCCCGAGGTTTGTACAATAAACTCCTTATTTTCTTGTACTTTTCTAGTAGAGGTACTGTCTAGTAGCACCTCTTGTAATCTGCTTGCACAGCTGAGAACAGACCTTTTCATACATATGTAGTAAACACACCTACGTGAATGAGAGCGAGCCGCAATTATCCTCTTTATTAAACCTCCATGTATAGCATATAATTGCATTGAAAGCCTCTCGTGATGTCATGTCAAGATTCAATTACACGCAGGGAATTTAATCACCAATACTGTATACGTTTAGATAATGAGGACTAATTTGCAAATACATGTCTGAATTATATTTCGTGATCACAACAGACCATAAATAATATAAAAAAGGTAGCTTACATAACAAGAAAACCGACAGGAGCCATACAAAAATATGAGGAATTAAAACCAATTTATTTGGTGATTGCTTTAATAAATGTCAGATGCATTATACTGATCTTATACAGGAACGTTACTGGACTTTACAGAATATAGGGAGTAGATACTATAATGATCTGTGAAATATGATGAAGTATAGGGAATACGTACCGCACACATCTTATTATAGAGGAGGAAGCTACAGCTCTCCATTATAATCATTATTATTATCATTATTTGGCTTTAAATGTTTTGTGCCGCTTGTAACATCGGCGTCCCTGCAAAAATGATTAAATAAAGATGTCAACGTTTGTTTGTTGGCGGCTAAATTACCGTATTTATCGGAGTATAACACGCACAGGTGTATAACATGCATCATCATTTTAGGAGGGGAGTTTCAGGAAAAAAAACCCTCAAATTTTAAATAAATAACTTTAAAGCAAAATAAGGGTCAGTGCCCATCAATGCAGCCTCACCATTGCCCATCTGCAGCCTGATCAATGCCCATATGCAGCCTCACAATTGCCCATCAATGCAGCCTGATCAATGCCCATATGCAGCCTAACCATTGCCATCAATGCAGCCTGATCAATGCCCATCTGCAGCCTCACCTCAGATTACTGCTGCCTCGGAGGGGACAAGGAGGGGGGGGGGGGGTGCGGAACGAGAGCGAGAATCTCCTGTTTACTCGGCGGCCTCTTTTAATACTAAATCCCGCCTCCTGGACCGGCTTCTATGATAGACAGAACAGTGGTCCAATGCTGGTGTTCTGCCGAGAAAGTCCCCCCCCCCCCCCCCCCGGCGGATAAGGACTCCCCTGTACTACGCAGGCGAATCGCTTGAGCAGTACGAGCCGAAGCCGAAAATAGCCGAAGCTAAACACCTGTGAGTCAGCTATACACGGCGCCTGTAACAGGGCCCCTCGTGGGGCTTGCTTCGCGCGCCACACTTCGGGCATGTCCTCGCATTGCTTGGCATAGTTTTATTCTAACTCTATGTCCACTTGGACGGTGGGGCTTGAACCTGGACTCAGTGCGCAGGCGCCATGTAGAGCTGACGATCAGCTGTTCAACTTCGGAGACTTTCGGCGGCTCCGTAGTCGTTCGTACTGCGTAAGCGCAGTACAGAGGGGTCCTTATCCGCCGGAGTAACTTTTTTGGCAAGACACCGGCCCAGGAGAGGGGACTTCCCATTACAGAGGCCGCTGAGTACACAGGAGATTCTTACTGTATGTAACGCCCCCCCTCCCCGTTCCCTCCTAGGCAGCCCAAATTGCAGTATCGGCATATAACACGCACACACTATTTGCACCCGACTTTCAGGGTGAAAAAGTGGGTGTTATATGCCAATAAATGCAGTAATTTAAACGTCCTTATCTAAGAAGGCATAGAACATTGCAGGGCTGCTGCTATAAATACAGCCATACCCCCCCCCCCCCCCAGGCCGAATGTAACTGAGGACATAGATTCACTAGTCCCACCTCAGCTGCCCAGTTTAATGAATAGAGCATCCGGTCCATTAGGAGCACAGGGGTGCCCCCCCCCCCCCCTGCAGGGTGCCAGACTCATACGTTTGTATGAGTTTTTTTCTTTTTTTTTGCAAGCCACATCATTAGAGCCGGAGACTCTAATTGGCTTGAAAAAGGTTGGGCTCGGGGCGCAGAGAAGTGCGCCCTGAGCCCACCCACTTGTGACAATAGCGAATCGATATTCACTATTGACTTCCGGCTTCTCCTCCCTGACAATCAGGACAGGAGGCGGATGCGGTTGGCCCGGGAGGAGAAGCCAAGGAAGTCGTGAAAGCCATAGAAGGGTGCGTGTGAGTGCAGGTGGGGGGACCATCACTGTGGAGAGGCTGAGTGCTTGCAGACTTGTGGGGGGGGGGGTTGTTTGTCGCTACCCCCCCCAAAAGTTTAACACCAGCTGCTACTGATAGGGAGCTCTCTGAGGCTTCCCGCTCATTCACAAATGGAAGCATAATAAACACAGTTTACTATGCTTCATCAATGAATGAACACAGGAGTAATTGGTACAGATGTGGCCCATTACAGGAGGGTTCTCAGCGGCTCTGGAACAGTGTGTACCAGTGCATAGGAACCACGTAGACATCAGTTGTTAGTGTCAGTGGTGGCTGGTGCTCCATTTTTGGGGGCGGGGGGGTGGCGGCAAACAACCCCCCCCCCGCCAGCGCCAGACCCGCTCACAAGCCCCACTCGCAAGTTCCCCCATCTAGGTCCCGCACGGCTTCAGCGGTTTCCCCGGCTTCTTCTCCTGGCCAATCCGGTTTTAGGACCCGCTTCCTGTCCTGATTGGCCCGGGAGGAGAAGCAGGAAGACAATGGCGAATGTTGATTCGCTATTGTCACAAGTGGGTGGAGCTCAGGGTGCACCTTCAAAGCCCACCCTTTTTGAAGCCAGTTAGAGCCTCCAGCTCTAATCATGTGCTTCGCTAAAAATAAAACAAAGAACTCTATGCATCTGGCGCCCTGCATGGAGTTTAGGGGCACCCCTTATGGACCCCTGCGCCCCTTATGGACGGGGCCGCCACTGGTTAGTGTGCTGACTACTGTAAACAGATAAAAGGTTATAGTGCAACTGGGGAAAAAAAAGCTAAATACACATGATGTATGCTGTATACAGTAAAACCTTGGTTTGCGAGCATAATTCGTTCCAGAAACATGTTTGTAATCCAAAGCACTTGTATATCAAAGCTTTTTTTTTTTTTTACAGGGTATAAAAGAGAAGAGAGGCTCCTCTAAGTGTAGCAATAAGTTGCTAAATGTTGTACCTTCATTAAATGTAACCATATTGCTACAATTAGAGGCTCCTCTCTTCTTTTTTATACTCAGTTGTGACATGATGCTACTCTTATATCAAGACATGGCTTGTATATCAAGGCAAAATGTATTAAAACATTTTGCTTGCGCTTTCAAACCAAGTTACTCTCAAACCAAGGTTTTACTGTATGATATGTAGACTGAACAGGCTTACAGAAGATTTGTAATTCTGTTCAGCCAGTCTTGCAATTTGCCACAGTGAAGGACTCTGAAATATAGTAAAGAGGAAACTTTACATTGTTACTTGAAATGAGCTTGTGTGGCAGATTTTTTTTTTTGTTGTATATAAAATATGTGGCAGCTGCCACCGAGTTATACATCAAGTTAATAGAAAGAGCAAAACAAAGCAAAACCAGACAGGATTTTCAGACTCTGGTTGTATTAACTACACAAACAAAGGGGCTCAATAATCCTCATGCAAAACAGTTTCCATCCCCAGAGCTGGCCTAACTCATACCAGATGAGCTCATAAATAAGGTTCCTGTCACACGCAAATGTGCAAAAACTCTTTACTGGCATGAGTGTATTAGGAGGAAATGTTAGGTAGGTAAATAAGGAGTGTTATTTCTTCCCAACAGAAGCTGTGACTCCTGTCATGGGAGCGTATTCATCCAAGCCTCATGGATGGGATTCCTTCATATAAGAGCGGCTACAGCAAACCAGGCTTAGGTGGACTGTACGCCTCTAACAGCCACATTATATACACCTTCAGTGTAGTACCACAAGTACCACAGTGGGGAAAATAATGATTGGATCCCCTGCAGATTTCGTAAGTTTGTCCACTTGCAATGAAGTGAAGGGTCTATAATTTTTATCATAGGTGTATTTTATATGATAGAGACAGAATATCAACCAAAAATCCAGAAAAAAACACATTAAACAATGCCGTTCAGTGAGTAAAATAAGTATTGGACTCCCTACCTACCAACAATAACTCTGGCTCCCATAGACTGGCTACAGTAGGTGCTCATGTGGTACACAAATTAGTCCCGTCAACTCAAGAAGGTTCTCCTAACGACAACTCGTTATGTGTATAAGAGGTCACCTGTCCACAGAATCTCTTTCTTCCATTCAATCCTCACCATCATGGGCAAGACCAAAGAGCTGTCAAAGGACATCAGGGACACGATTGTAGACCTGCACAAGGCTGGAATGGGCTGCAAGACCATCATGAAGAAGCTTTGTGAGAAGGAGACAACTGTCGGAGCGATTATTTGCAAATGGAAGAAAATACAAAATAACCATCAATCGCCCTCGTGTCTGGAGCTCCGTGCGAGATTTTGGCTCATGGGGTAAGAATGATCATGGGAAAAGTGAGGGATCAGCCCAGAACTACACGGGAGGAGCTTGCGAATGACCTCAAGGCAGTTGGGACCACAGTCACCAAACAAACCATTGGTAACACAATAGGCCACCATAGATTGAAATCCTGCAGAGCCCGCAAGGTCCCCCTCCTCAAGAAGGCACATGTACAGGCCTGTCTGAAGTTTGCCAATGAACCTCTAAATGATTCAGAGAAGGATTGGGAGAAAGTGCTGTGGTCAGATGAGACCAAAATTGATCTCTTTGGCATAAACTCAACTCGCCGTGTTTGGAGGAAGAAAAATGTTGACGATGACCCTAAGAACACCATCCCTACAGTCAAGCACGGAGGTGGAAACATTATGCTTTGAGGCTGTTTCTCTGCTGAAGGTTCAGGCCGACTTTGCCGCATTGAGGGGCCAATGGACAGGGCCATGTATTGTAAAATCTTGGATGAGAACCTTCCTCCTTCAGCCAGAACACTGAAGATGGGTCATGGATGGGTCTTCCAGCTTGACAATGACCCAAAACATACTGCCAAGTCAACAAAGGATTGGCTCAAGAAGAAGCACATTACGGTCATGGAGTGGCCTAGCCAATCTCCAGACCTTAATCCTATAGGAAATATATGGAGGGAGCTGAAACTTCGAGTTGCTAAGAAACAGTCAAGAAACCTTCAGGATTTAGAGAAGATCTGTAAAGAAGAGTGGACCAAAATCCCTCCTGAGATGTGTGAAAACCTGGTCACCAATTACAAGAAACGTCTGACCTCTGTGCTTGTCAACAAGGGTTTCTCCACCAACTACTAAGTCATGTTTTTTTCTTGAGGATCAAATACTTATTTTACTCACTGAACTGCAACTCAATTTATAACATTTGTATCATGTGTTTTTTCTGGATTTTTGGTTGATATTCTCTCTCTTTAATTTAAAATACACCTATGATAAAAACTATAGACCCTTCATTTCTTTGTAAGTGGGCAAACTTACAAAATCTGCAGGAGATCAAGTAATGTTTTCCCCATGGTACCTTCAGTATACAGTAGTACCACAAGTAGTATATTATAACTAAATAGAGGTGGACTGTAAATATCTAAATAAGACTCCTGTTGACTTCAATGAGGTTCAGATCTGGTACTTGATGTTCTTGACATTTGGTGTCCGCACTGCATGGCTTTGTGTGGCCTGATGGCTATCTCTAGTTGCTATTTTGTGAGTGTTCACTTTTATCCGCTTTTATTGAATAAATGCTTTTTTCGCCTTCTTGTCCATTTGTTCTGTATTGTGTACCCTCAGTATAGTACCAGAAGTACTACTGCAGATTCAACAGTCAGGGCTGGTATCCTCAACGTGATTCCTCGGTCACCAGATGCAGAGCCTTCAACCCGATAGAAGACCTTTGGGATGAATTAGAGCGGAGACTGCGAGCCAGGCCTTCTCTTCCAACCTCAGTGCCTGACCTCACAAATGGGCTTCTGGAAGAATGGTGAAACATTCCCATAGACACACTTCTAAACCTTGTGGACAGCCTTCCCAGAAGAGTTGAAGCTGTTATAGCTGCAAAGGGTGGGCCAACTCAATATTGAACCCTACCGACTAAGACTGGGATGCCATTAAAGTTCATGTGCGTGTAAAGGCAGGCGTCCCAATACTTTAGGTAATATAGTGTGTATTGGTCTTGAGAGTTGGCTGTGGCCCGTTATCAGCAGAGGAGGCCTGGAGAATATATTGTTTACCAGAGCTGGCTCGGAATAACTGTGATTGTTACCTTCAAACATTCTGTAGGTCTGTTGAGCTCTGGTGGAGGAAGTCACACTTGTCTTTAGATGTTCTTTATGACAAAATGACACTCCGTTTGCATTCCTTCATTCTTAGCCAATCTAAGTAATCCCTTCTTCTCCCTTACCTTTGTCTAATAAAATGGCCCCGTATACATAGATTTCAAAAGGCACTCTAGTGGCCTTAAAGATTCGCCTAAATGGCACACACAAACACTTAGTGAACCTTTTCTTTTTGCTGCCCTTGAAGTGAATGGTATCTGCAGTGTCTGGTAGGTATTTATACTGCAGTACCTGCTTCTGTTAACCAGCTCACGACCGCAATATAGCAGATTTAGATTGCATATCTATATGTAAATATATATATATGTAATTCTGCAGTTCGGCATAGGGGGTGCGCCGCTTCAGCTATGGTTACCCACAGCAGATGCCAATCAGCGGGTACCGGCCCCTTGTCCCGGCCCTGGTTCCCATACACAAATTTTAGCTCGTTTTATTATAATGACCGTACCGTGTGTGTCATGTATGCAATTTCTAACCGTCCCGTGTGCTAGAGCTGCACGATTCTGGCCAAAATGAGAATCACAATTTTTTTTGCTTAGAATAAATAGATCACGATTCTCGCGGCGTGAAATCTTTCACATTATACAAAAAAAAATTGGGCTAACTTTGCTGGTTAGTTTTTTTTTTTTTTTTCTTTTTTTAATTCATTAAAGTCATTTTTTTACAAAAAAATTGCATTTGAAAGACCGCTGTGCAAATACAGTGTGACATAAAATGTTGCAACAACCACCATTTTATTCTCTAGGGTCTTTACAAAAAATATATATATATCTAGCAAAAAGAAAATGATTTTAAAGCGGGTGTGCACCTATTTCATATATTTTTTTTTTTAGGAGTTCATTCAGAGTCTGTTCAAATCCTGAAAATGTACTCACATGTTCTGTGCAGTAATAATTGTGGCCGATTTCTTTGAAAAGAATAACTTTTAAAAATGAAAGACGGCGGTTCCCATCTTCATTGTGGGCATTTGAAACCCACAAGGATGTATTTCCGGGATGCAGTGAATGCTGTCCTCCCAGCATTCACCGCTCGTTCCCGCGCATGCCCAGTGTCATCGCCGTCTGTTTCTTTGCGGAGGTTATCCGCAATGTCTCCTGGGATGAAAGACAATGAGATCCCAGGAGACATTGCGGGTAACGAAGGATATGACGTCAATACCCGCAAAGTCCACGCCCACAGCCGCAGGGACAGAAACAAAGAAAGACTGATAACGCAAGGTAGGAAAAAAAAAAAAAAAAAAAAAGCTCCATATGGCACTCGGTGTTGCTTTTAGAAGCCACCGAGATGCTGATTAAAAAACGGGTGAAGATCCGCTTTAACTTGAAACCAACAAATGTCAGAAAAGGGTTTAGTGTTTAAGTGGTTAAACTTTTCTCATTTACACACACAAATCTATTCCATTGACAAATTGTTACAATGTTTAGACTTAAGTTCCACTGCTAAAGAATGTTGTGATACTTGGCAGACTGCCCGTTTTTTTTTTTTCTTCCTTTCTTTTGAGGGCTGTGGCTTCAGCAGAGCAGAGAGAATTCTCTGCATAGAAAGAATCGGGAAATACCGTATTTATCGGCGTATAACACGCACCCCAATTTAGGAGGGAATTTTAAGGAGGAAAAAACTTTTAGGAGGGAAGTTGAAGGGAAAAAAACTTTAAAAAAAAACATTTAAATGCCCATCATTGCAGCCTTCTCAGTGCAGCCTTGCCCCATTGCAGCCATGTCAGTGCAGCCATGTCAGTGCAGACATGTCAGTGCAGCCTTGTCAGTGCAGCCTTCCCCAGTGCAGCCTTGTCAGTGCAGCCTTGTCAGTGCAGCCTTGTCAGTGCAGCCTTCCACAGTGCAGCCTTGTCAGTGCAGCCTTCCCCAGTGCAGCCTTGTCAGTGCAGCCTTGTCAGTGCAGCCTTGTCAGTGCAGCCTTCCCCAGTGCAGCCTTGTCAGTGCAGCCTTCCCCAGTGCAGCCTTGTCAGTGCAGCCTTCCCCAGTGCAGCCTTGTCAGTGCAGCCTTGTCAGTGCAGCCTCCCCCAGTGCAGCCTTGTCAGTGCAGCCTTCCCCAGTGCAGCCTTGTCAGTGCAGCCTTCCCCAGTGCAGCCTTGTCAGTGCAGCCTTCCCCAGTGCAGCCTTTCCCAGTGCAGCCTTGTCAGTGCAGCCTTCCCCAGTGCAGCCTTGTCAGTGCAGCCTTCCCCAGTGCAGCCTTGTCAGTGCAGCCTTCCCCAGTGCAGCCTTGTCAGTGCAGCCTTCCCCAGTGCAGCCTTGTCAGTGCAGCCTTCCCCAGTGCAGCCTTGTCAGTGCAGCCTTCCCCAGTGCAGCCTTCCCCAGTGCAGCCTTTCCCAGTGCAGCCTTGTCAGTGCAGCCTTCCCCAGTGCAGCCTTGCCCCAGTGCAGCCTTCAAAATCGCCAACCACGATTTGAAAATGGCGCCGCCGCCGGCAAAATACACAGAGCCGGTCCTCGGCTCTTCTCAGCGGCTCTCGTTCACTTTTGGCTTCACTCGTAGTCCCGCCCGGGATGGGCGTGACTGTGAGCGGAGCCATCCGAACCTAACCGAATACACTCGGCTAGGTTCGGGCGGCACTCGAGTGAAGCCGAAAGTGGCCGAGAAGAGCGGAGGACCGGCTCTGTGTATTTCGGCGCCATTTTCAAATCGCGGTCGGTGATTTTGAAGATCTGGCAGCTCCGGATCGCAGGGGATCGGCGTATAACACGCTCCCGCGATTTTCCCCTGATTTTAAGGGGAAAAAAGTGCGTGTTATACGCCGATAAATACGGTACTTTTGTCAAGATCGCAACGGGGAAAAAATCGCGATAACGATTCTTGGCGATTAATCGTGGAGCTCTACCATGTGCCATGGATGCAGTCTCTGACCGTCTCTTGTGCCACGCCTGCAGTCTCTGACCATCTCTTGTGGCACGCCTGCAGTCTCTGACCGTCTCTTGTGCCATGCCTGCAGTCTCTGACCGTCTCTTGTGCCACGCCTGCAGTCTCTGACCGTCTCTTGTGCCACGCCTGCCGTCTCTGACCGTCTCTTGTGCCACGCCTGCAGTCTCTGACCGTCTCTTGTGGCACGCCTGCAGTCTCTGACCGTCTCTTGTGCCACGCCTGCAGTCTCTGCCCATCCCGCGTGCCACATAGGCAGTCTCTGACTGTCCCATGTGTCATGTATGCAATCTCTGACCGTCCCGTGTGCCATTTCCTGTAAGTTAAACACACTCTAAGCACTCTAACCACTATAGCTTAATAGAGCACAAATTAAGTGTATGCCATATGGGGAGTTGTTGGGGGGCCACCAAAATGCACCTTCGCCTGTGTAGTCAAAAATCCTTGCACCGTCCCTGCTCCAAGCTATAGTTACATAGTAGGCGAGGTTGAAAAAAAGTCCATCGAGTCCAACCTATGTGTGTGATTATATGTCAGTATTACATTGTATATCCCTGTATGTTACAGTCATTCAGGTGCTTATCTAATAGTTTTTTGAAAACGATCAATGCCCCCCCTGCTGAGACCACCGCCTGTGGAAGGGAATTCCACAACCTTGCCGCTCTTACAGTAAAGAACCCTCTACGTAGTTTAAGGTTAAACCTATTTTCTTCTAATTTTTCTAATTTTAATGAGTGGCCACGTGTCTTGTTAAACTCCCTTCCGCGAAAAAGTTGTATCCCTATTGTGAGGTCACCAGTACAGTATTTATATATTGAAATCATATCCCCTCTCAAGCGTCTCTTCTCCAGAGAGAATAAGTTCAGTGCTTGCAACCTTTCCTCATAACTAATATCCTCCAGACCCTTTATTAGCTTTGTTGCCCTTCTTTGTACTCGCTCCATTTCTAGTACATCCTTCCTGAGGACTGGTGCCCAGAACTGGACAGTATACTCCAGGTGCGGCCGGACCAGAGTCTTGTAGAGCGGGAGAATTATCATTTTATCTCTGGAGTTGATCCCCTTTTTAATGCCAATATTCTGTTTGCTTTGTTAGCAGCAGCTTGGCATTGCATGCCATTGCTGAGCCTATCATCTACTAGGACCCCCAGGTCCTTTTCCATCCTAGATTCCCCCAGAGGTTCTCCCCCCAGTGTATAGATTGCATTCATATTTTTGCCACCCAAATGCATTATTTTACATTTTTCTACGTATCTGCCCACCCCATTAATTTGTTCAGATCTTCTTGCAAGGTTTCCACATTGTGCGGAGAAGTTATTGCCCTACTTAGCTTAGCTATACAACCCCTACATGCAGTAGAGGTACAGTATAGTCTCGGTATAGGTGCAAGGTATATGTATTTCAGATGTGGTAAAGGTTCGGTATAATTCAGTAGAGGGTTGTTATAGGTGCAGTCTAGGTTTGGAATAAGTGCGGCATAGAGTGCATTATGGGTGCGGTATGGATTGAGTACCCATTGTTTCCTGTTCTCAGTGGCTCAGTCCCTGCTAGCAGTATCAGCAATGGGTGAAATAGCCCTCTCAGCAGTCCCCAGGATGCTGTGGTGACCTCTCGCTGTAGAAGCGGGGCCCGCTTGGCCTCTCCCTGAAAGCCCCTGGTGATCAACAGTGGGAAACAGATGGTGAATGGATGCTCCAGTGTCCCTGTAGGTGCTGCGATTTGGGCAGTGCTGCACTGCCCCTGGATGTCCTCACTCCCAGTCTAAGGCTCGGATCCCCACTGGTATGGTCTTCCGCTGGCAGGCAACTATCCAGATCCTCTCTAACTCCCTCAATGCCAAAAGGAAGAACTTTCCCAAGCTGTTTTTTTTTTTAATAAAAATCCCCTCTCCCCACTTCATACTGCACAGTGAGTATTGGGATCTGTAGTGTAAGGAGTCTATTCATCCCTTTATATATGGCTACCATTTTAAACTACAACTCCCAGGAGTCTTAGCGCTCTGCATAAAAGTCTTGCTTGGCTTTAGCTCTCCCCCTCTGGTTGGAGGAGAATGGCCTCAGTAGAGGGAGAGAGGAGGAGAATGGCCTCAGTAGAGGGAGAGAAGAATACAGTGGAACCTCGGATTTTGAGTAACGCAGTTACCAAGCGTTTCGCAATACGCTGTATTTTTAAAAAAACGTAACTCGGTTTGCGAGTGTTGTCTCGCAAAACAAGCATGATTCAGGCCAAAGCGGTGTTCAAAGCGGTGGTTGGAGGAGAATGGCCTCAGTAGAGGGAGAGAAGAATACAATGGAACCTCAGATTTTGAGTAACGCGGTTAACAAGCGTTTCGCAATACGCTGTATTTTTAAAAAAACGTAACTCGGTTTGCGAGTTGTTGTCTCGCAAAACAAGCACGATTCAGGCCAAAGCGGTGTGCAAAGCGGTGTGCAGTACCGCTTTTGGCCTGAGGTGGGGGGGGCGCCAGAGCCGAGCAGACCTGAACGTCACGTTCGGAAATGCACGGAAAGACCCGAGTACAGCATGGCTGACCTAGGCAAATCTCGGGTAGGAAGTCTTTCTGAGGTTTGCCGAGGTCAGCCGAAGTGTATTCGGGCCTTTTTGGACATTTCAGAGGCTCTCCGGCGCCCCCCCCCGCCTCTGGCTGCATGCGGTATTGCATCCCATTGAGCAAATTATTTTGGTTTCCATTGACTTCAATGGGAAAACTCGCTTTGATACGCGAGTATTTTGGATTACAAGCATACTCTTGGAACAGCTTATGCTCGTAATCCGAGGTTCCACTGTAAAAGGAAATGTCTGCGTCTATATATTACTGTAGCCCAGCATCTGGTTACACACAATAAGTTGTTTTAACTACTTGCGGCCCGACCGCCGTCATTATACGTCGGTACTTTGACGTTGAACACCGTTGTTATGGCACCAGATAGCTGGTTCCCTGCGAGATCACTTTTATCGGGGGGTGGGAGAGGGCCCCCCCTTCCCACTGCACTCCGGTCTTCTCCGCCACTTACCAGAGCTGTCAGCAGTGGCGGAGACGATCGGGTCCTTTCCCCTGTGAGGCTGGATGCCGAGTGAGGGAAGGATAGCCCCCGCTCGGCTCCATAACATTGGATGACGGAAGCGACGTCAAAAAAAAAGAGATTATTTTTCTTTTATTGCATTTAAGTGTAAATGTGAGATCTGAGGTCTTTTTGACCCCAGGTCTCACATTTAAGAGGACCTGTCATGCTTTTTTTCTATTACAAGGGATGTTTACATTCCCTGTAATAGGAATAAAAGTGACCCAAATTTTTTTTTTCTGAAAGGACAATGTAAAAAAAAAAAATATAAAATAAAATGAATAAGAAAAATAAAAAATACATTTAAAGCGCCCTACTTAGTAGGAACAAACAGGCTCCTCTCCTCTGACTGCACAGGGATTTGTGTTTTTACACACACAAATCCCCAAGCTGGCGCTCGTGCACGCGATCGCGCGTGGCCGGCGGCGATCGTGCCCGCCGGCGACGCACAGCGGGTCCCCCGCCTCTGGTGGCCCGAAAACAGGTAGGATGTACCTGTACGGGAGTTCGTCCAGGGGAGCCATTCTGCCGCAGTATATCTGCGTGAGCCGGCCGGGAACCGGTTAATTTACATTTCATATAGCAAGTAAGTAGCTCAGGGACGGAACTCAGAAGGGCAAAAAATTGAAACGGGCGCACACCAGGGACGTGCAGTCATGAACATAAAAAAACAAAACAAAACAAAAAAAACAATCAAGCTTCGAGGCTCATAGCTTGGCGATCTGGGGTCACAGAGACCCCAAATTGGGGAGTACGTAGCTGAAGTCATACCCAACCACTGGTCGAAATTCAGGGCTCCTACGATCTGTGGTTCAGGAGATACGGGACTCCTTGCGCAGCCTGTCAGAAGCTACATACAGAGCAGCCACTTTAAATACAAGCTTAGCTTGCAGCAGACTGAGAGGATGAGCTCACGGTGCCTCTCCTCACTTCTTGTCAGAGGCACTGAGCTCAATGGACAGCTTGGAGTCCTGGACCAATGGTAAAGTACCATAAGCCCCAGCTGTCCAATAAAAATGCTGCAGTGGAGGCACGCCTCTCACTGCAGTGTCATAGAAGGGGGCGTGTCTAAAAGACAAATACTCCCTTCCAGCCCAGCCCTCTTAACTACAAGGAAAAAAATGTGTTTTAAGGGAATAAGATTTACCCACAATCCCGTGTTTTTTTCACAAAGTTAAGAGGGAGAATGAGAATATTCTGCTGCTGAAAAGGTACAAGCCAAATCATATATTATTATGCTATATAAGAGAATAATGTATTATTTATCTATTTACTGTGCCACGCCTCTTGACCATTGACCTCTGGGGACCCACCTCCTGACCCTTTACCTTTGGGGGAGGTCCCTATTCCAATCCCTGAGTCCTAGCCTTGTTCTTCAAGGGGAAACCCTAACCTCCTAACCCCCTAATCTTAACCCTAACCCCCTAACTCTAACCCCTTAACCCCAACCCCCTAAGTCTAACCCTGACCCCCTAACCCTAACACTTTTGAATTACACAGGTTCTGAGGCTAATTTAATGCAGATAAGGCACCAAGTGAGTTTAATTACAGCTGTAATCAGCCACAGAACCCGTGTAATTCATAGGTGTTGGGGTTTAAAGGGATGAGGTGGAACCCGCACATGAGGCTCCGGTTGCTCCGCTCGGCTCCCTTGCACCATCCTAGTACACAACACACTCAGGCACCGCCTCCGCCAGACTAACCTCTCCCCCCCCCCCTCCTGGCCAGCACCGTCCAAACACACCGTAGCAGGCACTTGGATGTTCTCACCTGGTTCCGGACCGGAAACTGCACATGCGCAATTCCAAGCCGAGTGTCACAGCCAGGGGCGGACTGACCATAGAGCCACTCGGGCACTGCCCGAGGGCCCTGGGCCACTAGGGGGCCCCATCAGGGTTGCCAGCCTCAGTAAAACCAGGAACAGTATGTATAAATCTGTGTTTTTTTTTACATGTGTCTGTGTATACTCTGTGTACATGTCTGTGTATACTGTGTGTGCATGTATGTGTATACTGTGTGTACATGTCTGTGTATACTATGTGTACATGTCTGTGTATACTGTGTGTGCATGTATGTGTATACTATGTGTACATGTCTGTGTATACTCTGTGTACATGTCTGTGTATACTGTGTGTGCATGTATGTGTATACTGTGTGTGCATGTATGTGTATACTATGTGTACATGTCTGTGTATACTCTGTGTACATGTCTGTGTATACTGTGTGTGCATGTATGTGTATACTGTGTGTGCATGTATGTGTATACTATGTGTACATGTCTGTGTATACTGTGTGTACATGTATGTGTATACTATGTGTACATGTCTGTGTATACTGTGTGTACATGTCTGTGTATACCGTGTGTACATGTCTGTGTATACTGTGTGTACATGTATGTGTATACTGTGTGTACATGTATGTGTATACTATGTGTACATGTCTGTGTATACTGTGTGTACATGTCTGTGTATACTGTGTGTACATGTCTGTGTATACTGTGTGTACATGTATGTGTATACTGTGTGATTGTATACTGTGTGTGTGTATACTATGTGGCCCCATAATCTCTGATTGCCTGGGGGCCCCATAATCTCCTATTGCCCAGGGGCCCCATGAGTTATCAGTCCGCCCCTGGTCACAGCTATATTTTTAACTGGCAACCTTTTCCCGTTTACTGACAGGAGAAAAGTGCCTGGATTTTTACTGGCTGCCGGTAAAAAAATACTGACAGTTGACAACGCTGACACACACACACAGCAATAGAAAACGAATCCCTCCCCACTGTATCCAAAAGTAAAAAAACAATAAAAAAAAGTTTTGCTTTTTAGTTATACTTTTGATCAGTTTTGATTGTTATTCTATTTTTTTACAGAATTGAACGGACACCTTTTATGGTCAGACTGCAGCCCTGACCTCTGTGTGCGGAACAAGACGAGCGGAAGGGCCCTAAAATATAATATACATGGAGGGGATATTATTACTAGTGGAGCAGATTGGCCAGCTTGGAGGGAACGACGTTTCCGGGATCCCGCCTTCATCAGGAGACATGCGAGGTTTGTGGGATGACTTTGAGTTGTGGATCCAGAAGGTTTGGATATTTATTGGATAACTCAATTTGTTGAAGATGCATTTCTAATAAGCTGGTTGAGCCAGTGAAGGATATCACTTACCCGCCAAACCCTCCGCATTTATCAATGGCTGATATAAGACTCCACTACAGTACACAGCATCTGGCAGTCATAGGGAGTCTCCTATATAAGGGGGTATCTGAACCCCCCCATCCCCTCCCCCATCTAATTATCATGTTTTACTCATGTAGAAGGACGTGTAACATCTTCTCTACTGACATTGTGGGCGTTATTTGCTAACCAAGTGAAAAGAAGGGCGGTGTTCTGTAACCCTGTTAAAAGAAGGGTGGTGTTCTGTAACACAGTGAAAAGAAGGGCGGCAGAGGCGGCTCTCTAATTAGGCAAATTCGGCGGTCGCCTAAGGCCTCGCACTTACAGGGGCCTCGTGGCCGCCTAATTTGCCTGTTCTCAATCACTGAAGTTGACGCCGGCGGCTCCGCCTACCCCCACTGGGACTCTGTGGCTTAGGAGCTGATGGACAAATCAGATACTGCCCGCAGCCTGAGGAATAGCGGCCTCATCACGGAGCGTCCCAGTCCGTGGGGCCTCATGTGTAAGTTTTGCCTAAGGCCTCACAAAGCCTAGAGCCACCTCTGAAGGGCGGTGTTCTGTAGCCCAGTGAAAAGAAGGGCGGTGTTCTGTAACACAGTGAAAAGAAGGGCGGAGTTCTGTAACACAGTGAAAAGAAGGGTGGTGTTCTGTAACACAGTGAAAAGAAGGGCGGTGTTCTGTAACACAGTGAAAAGAAGGGCGGTGTTCTGTAACACAGTGAAAAGAGGGGTGGTGTTCTGTAACACAGTGAAAAGAAGGGCGGTGTTCTGTAACACAGTGAAAAGAAGGGTGGTGTTCTGTAACACAGTGAAAAGAGGGGTGGTGTTCTGTAACACAGTGAAAAGAGGGGTGGTGTTCTGTAACACAGTGAAAAGAAGGGCGGTGTTCTGTAACACAGTGAAAAGAAGGGCGGTGTTCTGTAACACAGTGAAAAGAGGGGTGGTGTTCTGTAACACAGTGAAAAGAAGGGCGGTGTTCTGTAACACAGTGAAAAGAAGGGTGGTGTTCTGTAACACAGTGAAAAGAGGGGTGGTGTTCTGTAACACAGTGAAAAGAGGGGTGGTGTTCTGTAACACAGTGAAAAGAAGGGCGGTGTTCTGTAACACAGTGAAAAGAGGGGTGGTGTTCTGTAACACAGTGAAAAGAAGGGTGGTGTTCTGTAACACAGTGAAAAGAAGGGCGGTGTTCTGTAACACAGTGAAAAGAGGGGTGGTGTTCTGTAACACAGTGAAAAGAAGGGCGGTGTTCTGTAACACAGTGAAAAGAGGGGTGGTGTTCTGTAACACAGTGAAAAGAAGGGTGGTGTTCTGTAACACAGTGAAAAGAAGGGTGGTGTTCTGTAACACAGTGAAAAGAGGGGTGGTGTTCTGTAACACAGTGAAAAGAAGGGTGGTGTTCTGTAACCCTGTGAAAAGAAGGGCGGTGTTCTGTAACCCAGTGAAAAGAAGGGTGGTGTTCTGTAACACAGTTAAAAGAAGGGTGGTGTTCTGTAACACAGTGAAAAGAAGAGTGGTGTTCTGTAACCCAGTGAAAAGAAGGGCGGTGTTCTGTAACACGATGAAAAGAAGGGTGGTGTTCTGTAACCCAGTGAAAAGAGGGGTGGTGTTCTGTAGCCCAGTGAAAAGAAGGGTGGTGTTCTGTAACACAGTGAAAAGAAGAGTGGTGTTCTGTAACCCAGTGAAAAGAAGGGCGGTGTTCTGTAACACGGTGAAAAGAAGGGTGGTGTTCTGTAGCCCAGTGAAAAGAGGGGTGGTGTTCTGTAACACAGTGAAAAGAAGGGTGGTGTTCTGTAACCCAGTGAAAAGAAGGGTGGTGTTCTGTAACACAGTGAAAAGAAGGGCGGTGTTCTGTAAGGCAGTGAAAAGAAGGGTGGTGTTCTATAACACAGTGAAAAGAAGGGCGGTGTTCTGTAACACAGTGAAAAGAAGGGCGGTGTTCTGTAAGGCAGTGAAAAGAAGGGCGGTGTTCTGTAACACAGTGAAAAGAAGGGTGGTGTTTTGTAACACAGTGAAAAGAAGGGCGGTGTTCTGTAACACAGTGAAAAGAGAGGTGGTGTTCTGTAACACAGTGAAAAGAAGGGCGGTGTTCTGTAACACAGTGAAAAGAAGGGCTGTGTTCTGTAACACAGTGAAAAGAAGGGCGGTGTTCTGTAAGGCAGTGAAAAGAAGGGTGGTGTTCTATAACACAGTGAAAAGAAGGGCGGTGTTCTGTAAGGCAGTGAAAAGAAGGGCGGTGTTCTGTAACACAGTGAAAAGAAGGGTGGTGTTCTGTAACACAGTGAAAAGAAGGGCGGTGTTCTGTAAGGCAGTGAAAAGAAGGGTGGTGTTCTGTAACACAGTGAAAAGAAGGGCTGTGTTCTGTAACACAGTGAAAAGAAGGGTGGTGTTCTGTAACACAGTGAAAAGAAGGGTGGTGTTCTGTAACACAGTGAAAAGAAGGGTGGTGTTCTGTAACACAGTAAAAAAGAAGGGTGGTGTTCTGTAACCCAGTGAAAAGAGGGGTGGTGTTCTGTAACACGGTGAAAAGAGGGGTGGTGTTCTGTAACCCGGTGAAAAGAGGGGTGGTGTTCTGTAACCCTGTGAAAAAAGGGGTGGTGTTCTGTAACCCGGTGAAAAGAGAAGTGGTGTTCTGTAACCCGGTGAAAAGAGGGGTGGTGTTCTGTAACACGGTGAAAAGAGGGGTGGTGTTCTGTAACACGGTGAAAAGAGGGGTGGTGTTCTGTAACCCTGTGAAAAGAGGGGTGGTGTTCTGTAACCCTGTGAAAAAAGGGGTGGTGTTCTGTAACCCTGTGAAAAAAGGGGTGGTGTTCTGTAACCCTGTGAAAAGAGAAGTGGTGTTCTGTAACCCGGTGAAAAGAGAAGTGGTGTTCTGTAACCCGGTGAAAAGAGGGGTGGTGTTCTGTAATTCTTAGGAAGCACGGATAAAGGAAAGTAAGTAAAGCTGTCACTATACAATAGTCCCCCCCCTGGGGGGATCTCAGCCACTCCATTGACAATTCAGTATAGAATGCGGCATGCTGGGAGAGATAAGAGAGGTCACCTCTAAGTCACACTTGCTATGTGTTTGTGGACAGTTTATCTTTTTACCATAGTGACAAATTGACCTTCAATTAGCCATTAAAAAAATGATGTAATTCTTTTACAAATCCCTATTTGTAAATATAAATAGTGCAAGTAAGTAAATATCTCTTCATATCAGCCTTCTGTTATTTTCTGCATTCTACAAATCAGATTGGAAGGGGGAGGGGCGGCACTCAGAGCCAATTAGTTATACTACAGGGCACATGAACGGAGGAGGAACATGCTGACAGGAGGAACCCATCAGTCTGCTGCTGCTCCTTTACTGTCCAATCATAGAGTGAGAACAATGCTGACAGGAGGAGCTCATCAGTCTGCTGCTCCCTTACTGTCCAATCATAGAGTGAGAGCAATGCTGACAGGAGGAACTCATCAGTCTGCTGCTCCCTTACTGTCCAATCATAGAGTGGGAGCAATGCTGACAGGAGGAACTCATCAGTCTGCTGCTCCCTTACTGTCCAATCATAGAGTGGGAGCAATGCTGACAGGAGGAACCCATCAGTCTGCTGCTCCCTTACTGTCCAATCATAGAGTAAGAGCAATGCTGACAGGAGGAGCTCATCAGTCGGCTGCTCCCTTACTGTCCAATCATAGAGTAAGAGCAATGCTGACAGGAGGAGCTCATCAGTCGGCTGCTCCCTTACTGTCCAATCATAGAGTAAGAGCAATGCTGACAGGAGGAGCTCATCAGTCGGCTGCTCCTTTTACTGAGTGGGGGCAGGGATGTGACCTAGCTGTAGGGGTAAATCAGGTCACTGGTCTGACCGTAATGTCCAGCAAGTCTGTGCAAATCTCAGGACTGGCTGGACATAAACACAAATCCTTCTGACAGGTAAAATCTCTCCCTTATATGTATTTATCAGCTTTGTAGAGCGACAGACAGAAGATTTACTGTCAGAGGTGAAGAGGATGACGGAGCTAGAATGAGAATGAGTCCGACTGAGATGAAGCCCAAAACTGCAACATGTCGTTATTGAATACGGTCATCATTAGGTATTGTTCTGAATCTTCCTGGGTGTCGGGGACCGATGTGTGGCCCCTGTAACAAGCTGTCACAATCCATTCAGTAAAATGATGGTTGAGGCTTTTCTCTTCCCCCCCCGGAGTATTTTGCCTCATCCGAGGGCCATGTTGACAGAGCGGCATTTATCCCATCACACTGTGACATATCCAGGAAAAGCCTCTCTGGATATTGACACCTGAAAGACATTATCAGCGTGTTCCCATCTCCTCCCACTTTTCCACAAAAACAGGAAGCGCCGATCATTTCCATTGATTTCCAAGCCAGATAGGGGAGCATTCTCCCATACTCTACATCATAATCCAGGTAGAGCCGGTGACACCGGCGGGGAGAATCACCGGAAAATGACCAAATACAAATCAGAGCGATTGGTACAGAAAGATGCAGAGATGTGTGTGTGGGGGGGGGGGGGAGACACCGAGGATTCCTCCTAAAGTCTCTAAACGTTTTAGCAAATAGAAAATGGCCACACCCACTATAGAGATCAATTCCTCCAAAACCCGGCCGCCCCAAATCCCAGGAACACGGCACTGTCTGTCAATGTATGCGTCTCAACCCTCTAACTGGCACTTTTGCTGGACAACTTGGTCTGTTAACCACTTGACCTTTCGTAAGATTTACCCCCCACCCCTTCATGACCAGGCCGTTTTTTGCAATACGGCATAGATTTACTTTAACGGACAATTGCGCGGTCATGCGACGCTGTACCCAAAAAAAAAAAATGTATATCCTTTTTTTTTCCTTTTTTAAAAAAATCCCAATAATTGTTTATTGATTGCTTTGCGCAAAAGTTATAGCGTCTACGAAATAGGGGATATATTTATGGCATTTTTATTATTATTATTTTTTTTTATATGCTTTTTTTTTTTCTCACAAATAGAGCTTTCTTTTGGTGGTATTTGATCACCTCTGCGTTTTTTTTATTTTTTGTGCTATAAACAAAAAAAGAGCGACAATTTTGAAGAAAAAAACAATATTTTTTGCTATAATAAATATACCAATTTTTAAAAAAAAACAAATTTCTTCCTCAGTTTAACTTTAAGCCGATCTGTATTCTTCTACATATTTTTGGTATAAAAAAAATCCCAATAAGCATATATTGATTGGTTTGCGCAAAAGTTATAGCGTCTACAAAATAGGGGGATAGATTTATGGCTATTTTTATTATTTTTTTTTTGTATCTCCTTTTTTTTCCCCACAAATAGAGATTTCTTTTGGTGGTATTTGATCGCCTCTGCGGTTTTTACTTTTGTACTGAAGCTGGCGTAAATGTAAACAGACGGATCCCCGTTCTGTCAGGAGAGAGGAGACAGATCTGTTGTTCCTACTGATTAGGAACAGCGATATGTCTCCTCCTCTAGGCAGTCCCCTCCCCCACAGTTAGAAACACCTCACACACAGTTAACCCCTTGATCGTCCCCCTAGTGTTAACCCCTTCCCTGCCAGTGACATTTATACAGTAAGCAGTGGCTATTTTTAGCACTGATCGCTGTCGCTGGTTCCAAAAAAGTCTAAAAAGTGTCCGATCTGTCCGCTGCAATGTAGCAGTCCTGCTAAAAAACGCTGATCGCCGCCATTACTAGTAAAAAAAATGAATAATAAAAATCCCCTATTTTGTAGACGCGATAACTTTTGCGCAAACCAATCAATATACGCTTATTGTAATTTTTTTTTTACAAAAAATATGTAGAAGAATAAATATTGGCCTAAATTGAGGAACAAATTCGTTTTTTTTTTACTTTTTTTTGGATATTTATTATACCAAAAAGTAAAAAATATCGTTTTTTTTCCCCTAAATTTACGCTTTTGTTTATGTTTATAGCGCAAAAAATAAAAACCGCAGAGGTGATTAAATACCACCAAAAGAAAGCTCTATGTGTGGGGGAAAAAAAAAGGACATAAATTTGTGTACAGCGTCGCACGACCGCGCAATTGTCAGTTAAAGTGACGCAGTGCCGAATCACAAAAAAATGGCCTGGTCAGGAAGGGGGTAAATCCTTCCGGTCCTTAAGTGGTTAAAGGTGTTTGATGTCAATGTGCAGGTATTTTTGTTCACAGCAGGAGCCAAAATACATATATTTTTTTTCTTTTTAATCACTTGCCGACCATGCTATATGACGACCTCCTGTAATCACGCCGTCCCGCAGCGCGGGCAGCGCGCTCTGTGATCACAGTGTCCAGAGGACACTACTGATCACAGATTGAGGTAAGAGGAAGAGCCAATCAGCAGCTCTTTTCCACGTGATCAGCT